>JASAMW010007001.1:0-50791 GCA_030247985.1 Epsilonema sp. ZAB3_2
GTCGTGCTGATAGTGAAATGTTGCGTCCTACAGTGGTGCCTCTTGACTTCTGTATGCGGCCAAAAATATTATTCTTGCTGTCGTGAACCTTGTAACAGTACTAGACTGTTCTCTATGATTCTACTCCAGGCATAGATAAATTCTCCATACATACTACGATGTATGTACTGTACATACTACTTCGTATAAGTACCGGTACGTAGGGTATACTCTATACTTACATAACTGTACAATACCCAATTTGTAATAATGGATATCGTTAATGCCAGATTACTCTCATTGGCTTTTATGTCGCCAAATCTGATTAAACTTCTTGTCATGCTCATGCGTGCTAGCTTGTGTTATGTACAGAGTTTTACTGTTAACAGCGGTTACGGTATGACAAGATTAGTGTCACGTTACAGAAATGGGCAACTAGCCCGAGCCTTTGCACGATACGTACTAAGAGCATACATACGTGCACATCTACTGTACTTGTTTGCAGTATGTACATAAAGTGCTACATAATATACATGCAAAATAACTGTGGTAGGTGCTTTCATGCTTCAAACTTCGGATTCTCGTCCTTGCTCTGAGGTCGAAGACGGTGCTTGCTCACCTTCCTTTCCTGTCTCAGCGATACTGGACGCAGCTTGCTGTTGGTCTCTGCGGTCGATTGCTCGGATACGCGGGGCGTAGCGTCGAACTAGGTACATATAGCTCACTTCCGTTACGTGCTCTTCTACTGGGGCTAACGGTCCCAATTCAAAAGTGCCTAGTCGGACCAGCGTGGTCTCTGGACTCTCAGATTGGCACGTGTACAGGTGCAAGCGTCCATCGCTCGTATTCCTCATGATCTTACGATCATATCCGGGATCTGGACTAGGTAGATAGTGCTGTTGCATCTGTTCCTCTGCCGGTGTTCTGGCTGGTTGGAAGCTTAATCTTCCCTTCTCCATTAAGCTGAGCAAGCTTGGAATGCGAGATTGCCGTACTATAGTGTCTAACCGAAATCTTAACTCTGCCCAGTTTCCCTGAGGTACATGAACTTGGTCGGCTCTCTGCTGCTGAGCAGGCGGAGGGCGTTCTTGTTCCTCTTTGTCATCCTCTGGTACTTCCTGAACATCATTCCATTCCGCAACAACTACAGTAGTAGGCAATCTTCCGGAACGGCGGAGGGCCGCGATTTCCGCTTTCCGGCGCATTTCTTCTCTCGTCTGGCGTTCTTGAGTTTGCCATCGGCTTTCTCTTCCGATTTGCTGAGACTCTCGCGCTAGCCGTGCTCGCTCATTAGCGGCTGTGTCTCGTTGTGCTTGTACGTACTCTAGTAGCTGCTGCTGCTCCTTGACTATGCTCAACAGTGGGGCAGGCAACTTGGCACGTTCTTTGTCTGTCAAGTCTGGTACATATAGCGCAGCTTCTTCTAGCGGCATTAGTATGATTTCTGCCAAAGTTGGTCTTCGTCGTGGCAAAGATGCAGCTACGGAAGTTTGGGCTAGTTCTTTCTCAATTGCAGCCATTTCTTCTTCAGTAATCGGCGCAGTTGGTTCTTCGCCTTGCATGCCTTCTCCTGCTACTCTAATGGTACTCATTCGAGCTGTCAACTGCTTTTGCTGCCAGGCCAGGTGTGCTGCTTGAGTGCGATCCCTATTTCGTTCCGCTTCTTCCCTTTGTTGGCGTGCTTCATTCATGTGGCGTCTGTTATCCACTTGGTCCCTTAACTCACCTATCATCCTGTGTCGTTCTGGGCTCGGTGTCACTGAGCGTGTGAGTGTTGGTAGTCCAAGGTGTTGCTGCATGCTAGTGATGGCTTGGTAGGCCATGCTTCTGTCTGTTGCCTCTTTTTCTCGCCTTTTCGTAAGCATGCGGTCATTCTCGTCAACAGAATCCCAGAAACGTAGAGTGCCTTCATGGTCCTGGTACCTGATGGCTTTGTACTGTCTGTATGGTCTTCTAGGTCCACCAGACGCGGTGTAAGGGATGGCGGAGGTGCCAAAGGTGTAGGACCATTGTAATTCACGCTCGAGTAGACGTCTGATGTTTTCACGCCTAATATTCTCCATGATGCACGCCTCGATTTCCATGTACTCTTGCTCAACGGGCGGCCTGGTATCTGCTGCAGTTGGAGTAGTTGGTACTCCTGCTTTGTACTGTTCAGCTGTCTGTCGCCGGAGACGGCCGCGCTCCTCCATCCAATATTCAGCTTGGTTAGCTAACCGTTCTCTCAAAAACTGCTCTCTTGGAGGAGGGAGTACTGCAAGAAATCCTTCTGCTCCATCTTGCTGAAGTCGATAGTACGCACTGAGTACGCCATCGCGCTGTTCATTTCGTCGTGCCAATTGAATGATGGCTACTCGTTCTTCAGGTGTAAAACGACGAAAGTACTGAGGCGAAAATCCGTACGGGGCGTCCTCAGAATACCGTAGTCTTTCATCATGATGTGGTCCTCGTTCTGGTCTCCAGAACTTCTCATCTCTTGCTGGATCTGATCTGTGCCGTGGTAGAGGATTGATTGGTGTAATGTCACAGTCAGTTGGCACAATGGGGGGCTTTGTGTTTGCCCAGCCCGTATTACGGGCTCTCACCAGATAAAAATGCTCTGATCCTGCTGGTACACGGTCGGGTAGCTGTAATGGTGAACCTGGTGGGTACTGTGCTTGTATAGCTGGAGTGAGCTGTTGTGGTTGCGGGTCATTATGTGCAGTGCCTCGGTTGGGGTTGATTACGCTCAATGGTGCTGGTTGTAACTCTAAGCCGGATTCAGAAGTACGTCCGGGCATAGGCTGAAAACCTTGAGCCTGTGGCTGCTGCTGTGGTGGACGCAGTATAAGTGGTGCTGAAATGGGAGTTATCGGTACTGGCGCTCTACCTTCTGAGCCCAATGGTTCTGGCTGATCACGCTGCAGCTGTCCCTTAACTGTACTCATTGGTCTTGGTTTGGGAGGAGATGTAGACGTAGTTGTGGTTGTAGTAGTAGTAGTGGTGGCTGTAGTTGTAGGTGCAGTGGATACAATTACTGTATCAGTACTAATTGTACGTGCTCTTGGCGTTACTTGCGATGGTGGTAGTTGTGACTCTGGTAGTAGTTGTTGTGGTTGTTCTTGCTGTTGTATCTGAGCTTCGCTGGACTTTGCTATGTCCGATTCCTCGTGCTCACTCTCTGACCTTTTAGCAGTGTGTACACGTATTACACGTGGCGTTGCTGTTCTTCTCGTGCTTCTTCGATGGGCTTTCGTCCATGAGAAGACTGGATGGCGAGGGTAACGCCTGCTGCTCTTTCGTGTAAAACCAGATGATGGTGTTTCTGGTTCTGGTCCAGCTGTAGCTCCTTCCATCGTAGTGAGCTGCTTTTCTTCTGTTCGGTCAGAAGATGTTGACACAGATTCCTCTACAGACCTTGTCCGCTCCTCCAGTGACTCAGTAGCTTGAGCCTGGGCCAGTGCTGTCTCCTCATCTTCTGTCGTTGTGTCGTGATGCTGTTCTTGTGCTCGGGCCTGTTCGCGAATGTGCCGATATTCTTGCTCGATGATGGGAACCCAGGGTTGGCGAGAGTACGCCGTCCGTATGCCAGGTTCTGCGCACATCCGTAAATCTTCTAACAGTGCTCTGTGATTCAAGAGTCCTACAGATGTACTGTAGTTGGTCAAGTCCCATGTGTACACTTGGTGACGCGTCATGTGCGTGCTAACAAAACGTGACCGATTGAATGGCCGCCGCATTGCAGCTTCATGAAACTCTAATACGCACTGATCGTATGTACCCACTCGGTCTGCAACTTGGGTGTACTGCAACTCTTGCCACGGGCTTGCGTCGAGTAGATCTTCTATGAATGTCAAGAACTGCCAGTTTCTCAGTTCTGTAGGCGCAAAGGAGGGAGTAGGGTAGATAGATAGTAGTTCTTCTGGTGACAGTCCCACCGTACTCTTCATCTCCTTCGTTTGCTTCCGATCTTGTATACGGCCGTGTGAGTCTATGTAGTAGTACTGTAACATGTCACAGGCAATACGAAGTGGTACATACGTTACAGGCAGACGTAGACGCTGGAGTAGTTCGCCTAAATAGAGTAGAAGTGCTGCAACCTGTTCTTGGAGTTCTGGTGTAAATAGAACAGTGCCGACCATCCAATGAAGTGCATAGTAATCCATGATGACCGATGCCAGTAATTCTAACTGGGCAATGCTCGGGCCGTTCGTATCTTTAGTAGCATAGTACGTTGCTACTGTGTCAGCTACTTTCTGGTGGTATCCGGAATCATGGTCAAGCGTAGGGGGTAGTAGTCCTGCGTTCACGCCGGGAGCCAAAGGCACCAGCTTCTGTAGTATGGTCCCTCCCGCGCAGCTGGCCAAGTTCTTTCGGACTTCCTCTACGTTGCGCTTAGTAGCTGATCGGTTGATACTCACCGCTTCTCGATCGTAAAGCGTTGTGTGCGTCTGTCGTCGCTCATGCCACACACGTCGATTCATACCGCCGTGGTCGAGCTCAAACGATTTCTGTTCAGAACTGACGACAGATTCTGTCGTATTATCACCTGAGGTTTGAGGAACTATAAGCTCCTGTTCTTTGTCACCTTCAATGGAAGAAGAAGTTCTAGGCTTCTGTTCTTTATTGTCAGCAGAAGAAGCTTTAAGCTTCTGTCCTTCAGTCTTTTGTGTACGTCTTTCCTCTTGACCTGAAGAAGCTTCGAGCTTCTGTTCTCCCGTCGATGACAAGGCCGGTTCGGATTTGGCCAGATCTACTCCTACTTTCTGGCGGATCCAGTCCATTGCTTCCTTTCTTGCCCCTTGAAACGGCGTTCTTCCGCTCATCACGGGCTGAAGTGTGTCGAATCAAGATTCCTTCTTCGTACCGTAGTCGAGTGCTTCAAATCTTTGAATAGAAGAGAAAGGTGCTAGAGCAACCGTGCAAGTCGACGAAAAACACGAAGAATGAATATAAATAAAAATCGGTACTAAGGTCACAATCCGGAAATGATCTCAAACCGGAAGTTTTAGTACGTATGACATTTCCGAATTGGACTGTATGCTGTGGCTGTACGTACATCCTATTTATGTGGCTTGTACTACACTGCATAATACTATTGTACGTAACAACAATCTTACTGTATGTACGTACGGCTGTACCAATATTATGGTTATGTACATGCCGTTGGAGTGCTAAAACCATGCTGACTAGATTGCACACTCCGCATTCCACACTGTATGTACTATACTGACTAGCATAAGGTATTATGGCTTTTGACCCATTGTAATTTCTATTAGTTCATGCTCGTTATTGCAAGTTTTTTATTTCTTTTTAATTAGTGCATGCCAAGATTTAGTGTTCGCAATTAGTGCAAGGATAATTTAATGACACGCTGCACAAATCAAAGTACACAAACATACGTAGGGTACTAAGGGTCGAATACACAAAATATGTAGGGTACGTACTAGTACTAAGTACATAAAATACGTAATAATGCCAATATGGGCACTTGTGTTGGTTTCTTTTATCCTTCTCTCTCCTCCCAAAAGAAGAGAATAGTGCCCTCACTATCTACTGCTATCTACGTATGCGCGTACAGTAAGGTATACGGTACATATGCTACATTACATAGTACGTAAGTAGTACATAAGCAAACACTGGTACGTACGTATTACTATTAGTAACAATTGTTAGCTAGGTTATTGCATGCTAATTATGCGTTACGTACGTCAGTTAATTATTGTCATGCTTAGTTCTTGCAGTTCATTTGGTAGCAGCTCGAGGCGACGACTGGTCGCCAGTAATTATCGGCGGAAACTGCCGCCGTCTGCAATAGGCTCCGCGTTCCATCATTTGCAGTCCAGCGATGTGCTGCAACTCCTTCCAGTAGTTTCGGAGACTTACTGGAACCCTGGAATCCGGCATCAGGCTTTGTAGGTACTTCCGAGATATCTGTGCATTTTCCAAACGTTGTTGCTGAAAATGTAAATACACAACAGTAGTTTTGTATTCTCGTACTGCCCTATCATATGCCACATCGGGTGGCAATTCTCCGTTCAATCTCTGCTGCACCACATTGTGGTGGTAAGCTCCTGTTGCTTCTAGAACTTGTGAAGTTCTGTAGATGCTTGTAAAAAGAGGGTCTGGATAGTTCTTGAGGTTGGTATGGGGGTGAATACCAAAAGGCCAATAATTGTCGCTTCGTACTATACCAGTAAAGTCCTGGGGGTCTCTAAAAAGAAGCTCAACAAACTTCTTACGTATACTGTCTTCCGTTACAGCTTCTAGTGCTGTTGGTGGTGGTGGAGTCAGTTCTAGTCCGACTTCTATGTTTCCTCCTGTCACGATGACCAAATTGTCGAGGTCGAATCGTAAATGCATGTTCATCATTCGCCACAGTAGTGTACACCATGTTAGGTCAACTGGTCGTTGCAGGAGTTCTGCTAGTACCAGCTGATTACCATTGTAGAAACTCAAGATGGCTGCTGTTTCACGATGGTACCCTGACCATAGCGGCAATTCTGCTGCTAGATGTGCTGGGTATTGCCCTTCGTGTATTTCCACTGCATGGTGAGTACTTGGCTGCTGTAAGTTCTGTCGTTCTTGTTGAACAGTCTCTGCTGTTCCCTGGAGTTCACTGGGTGACACTGTATGTAGTTCATGTAGCCATAGAAAGAAAGTTCTGTTCTGTATCTTTTCTTTCCTTACTGCATTTGGTTCTGTAGGTCGGTCAGTGAAAAAGCAATCTACTGTTGCATGGACACCTGAAAAGCATACTTTGCATTCGCCCTCTCGGAATGAAAGTGCTGATGGTCTTCCTTTAGCCTTCGTGCTAAATGGATTTCCGATGGCTTCCAACAGTGCTTTTCGATGCTTGTCCAAGTAGGTTGAACCGTGCATTCGGTGATTTTTCAGCATGACTCGCCAAGGGGTGATGGGGTAGATGAACAACACGTCAGGTGATGTGCTTATTCCTCTCTCCAGTTCGTACATCATTCTCTCCTGTGGTGGTTCATGTTCCATCTGGTGTACAATAGGTAGTGGGGGAAGTAGCTGTTGTTGACGTGCTGCATCAATCTCGCGTTGGTCAATGTACAGTTCAATCAAATATGGCTTCGGTACATCCTCTGGCCAGAATACTGAGTAGTTGAACTTGTACTGATGACGAAAAGGTTCTTCTTGGCATCGTTCGTGCTCTTTGACCTGGAGACTGATCTGGTACTGCTGACACTGTGTCCATGGCACTGGACATCTGCTGGCCTCATGTCCATTCGTTCCGCACCGTTGACAATTAGTGTCTGCGGTTGGTAGGTACCTAGGGCTGATTTGCAGCTCTTGATCCTGTACTCTATTCAGCAGTATGTTTTGAATATCAAAACTGTCATCTTCCGTCCGCTTCACGGCCCATCGCGATGTGTCATGTTCCTTTGGACGCAATGTAGGGCATTGTGCAGTCACATGCCCATCGTCGCCGCAATTCAAACAGAACTTATAAAGTTCTTTTCCAGCTAGTAGTGGGGATGTCATATGTAGCTCTCGTTCCATTGGAGATGCGATGGGGGTATGCTGCTGCTCGTCGCATTTTCCAGTGTTTGATGTGTACCTGGAAGCTTGTGCTCGTGTACTACACCTTTCTGGTGCTTCCGCTTCGCAGTCGATGTATTCCGGTTCCACGGAATCAGCTACAGATGAGCCTGTGCTGCTACGTTGTGTCGTACTCCACGGCGTCGCACTTCTTCCATGTACAGATCGATATCCGATAATTTCTTCTTGTGCTTCTGACGTACCTATTTCTGCTTGTTCTTCTACTACCTGTACTCTGCGTTCCTTGTACATCATCTCCCGAATAGTTGGTATGGGATGAAGCTTGTCCCTTTGCTTCTGTCGCTTGGAAGTCAACCCAAGCTGCGATGTACGATATGGTACGCCCGGTTGCGGTAGGTACGTATTCGGTTCTGAGTCAGATTCTGTTTCAGACGAGGGCGGATTCAGCCGTGTGCTGCTTGCTAGTAGAAGTGGAATGAGCTTTCTTACATCACCGATTTGGAACTTACGCTTTAAGCGGTGGTTCCACGCGCTAGGCATTATCTGCTGTAACCTTTGTAGTACTATTCGATCTCGCTCGTGCTCTGTTCTGTACGGTTCAGCAAAAGCTCCAAGTCCTACTAAAAGTGCTAACATGGCTTGTGCTGGTGCTACCTCGGTGTTCCATAGAACTGTTGACAGTTCTTTATTAGCTGCCCGTCGCAGGATACCCGCGATTCCTCTAGGTGATCTCGCTTTTTCTTCTGTTCTGCATGCATCAGCGAGTGCTGGTGACATTCTTCTTACTTCAACCACCAGTTCGTGCATGGTTATGGGGCTGGCTTGAGAGGTTATGAGACGCATTTGCATGGACCTCGGCATTCCTGCAATAGCATAAATTACCTCAATAAATTGGCGTACTGATGGTAACTCGCCATAGTGCATTTCCATAGTAATGCACTTGACTCTTTCTATGTACTGTGAGAACGCTTCGCGTGCTGTATCCCAATGGATGGTGTACAGGTGATCTGTCTGCTTTCCGTGTACTGTCCTTGGAAAATTGGTCAAATGTTCGATGTAGTATGTGACCAAACATCTTGCTTCCGGCCGGCTTTCGCACTTGTTCACTAAATCGGCGTACGTAGGAATGAATCCAGGCCGTGGTTGTTTTATGCCTTTCTGTCGGGCGGCTTGTTCTATTCTGTCTTTGAAGTACTGGGACAATGGATGGCTTTGGTACCGCTCCTGCATTTCAATTGTTCTTGTGGCAGCGTAGTTATTCTCAAGCGTGGCCAGTTCGAAGTATGTAGGGCGTGCTGGTGATGGAAAAGCGGTTGAACTTGCCGTTGCTGCTGTACGTTCTACTTTAGTAGTGCTAAAGGTAAACGGTGCCATATCGTGCGTTGATTCTGCACGCCGCAACAGTTGTGGTGGTTTTACTGTTGGCGGTCCACGCGGTACAAAGAAGTATGGAACTTGTCCGTCCCTCTGTGCAGCTAAAATTGCTAGCCGTTCGTGGTCGTGGCGTCCTGCTAACGCCATTCGTTCTTGTTCCTGTCGTAGCCGTGTGACTGTTGAGCCTAAGCCTTGTGCTGTTCTCATCTGTGAATGCCTCTTTCGTTCCCTCTCTTGCCTAGCTGTTGGTAGCCTCTCTGCATACGTGGTAGACGTGGAAATGACCGTTAGGCGCTGCTTCTGTGCTGAGATCTTTGGTGACGGTCTTGGTCGCGGTATCGGTGCATAGCGCTGTTTAAAGCGTAGTCGCCTTGTGGCTGCTCGCTCTTTTGCTTTCTTTGGCAGTTCTTCTGCAGAACTCTCTGTAATTCCTTCCATCTCATGGAAGGGGAAGCATTCAGCTTCTGGAGACTGTGCTGCAGATTTGGCTTCATCACTATCTGCGGTCATGAATGTCAGATTCTTTCGAATCCAATCTTCCTGTTTCTGTTCAAAGCTGCTTTGTTCTTGATTTGCAGGCAGTTCTAAAATTACTGGGGTTGTACTTCTTTCTCCTAGTGCGGGGGCAATAGAAAAGTTCGCCAACTCTGGTGACATCTGAAACTGACACTCAGATGGTGTTCTTCTACTTGGCGAACCACCTTTAACTTCAATGCCCATAGGGCATTCTTCTTTTTCGTCTTGCGCTGACTGGGGTGGTGTTACGTGCTGAGTCTTTTGAGCTGAAACGTGTTGGCGTTCTTCTGCTCTTCTTCCTGCGCTGCGTGACGCAGACCTCTCTTGCTTGCGTCGGTTGTACGCTTGCACAATAGCTGTTTGGGCCATTATGCGTGCTAATTCAAGCTCTCTGCTAGTACTTTCATGTACTATTTTTGGTACGATCATAGTTACTGGATAGGGTACATTCGAGTGTGCGCCTGGCCACTGGTCGGTATTTATTACAACATACCCTTGGTCTTTTGGTCTATCTGCGTGAGCTGCTTGTATCGCCAGTAGTTTCTGTGCCGTAGTTGTCGGATCAGGAAGCCTGATCGAAGGGCTTTCTGTCAGTTGCGCTAGATTTGGTTCTTGTCCAGCAGGTAGGTATGCACGTGAGTTCGTACTTGGTTGTACATACGTACTACTTGGTGCTGCGGCAGATACAATTGCCGTATCTTGTTCTTGAATCGGCATTCGATGCTGTTGAGTACTCTTGACTGGTTCTATGAACATACGAGTTGACTGAGAAGTCTCTTTCTCAGCTGTACCTGGTGGTGGCTGTACATCATGCATTACGGATTTTACCGTTACTACAGGTGCTCGATGTTCTTCTTGTGGCTGAGTTCGCTGTTTACTGTAGGCTGTGGTACTTGCTAGAGCCAACATCTGTTCTCTGCTGTAGCTCGCTGCTTGTCCCTGCATAACTGAAGAGAAGCTATTAGCTTCTGTACTCTTGGTATGTACTCTGTACATACTACCGGTGCTGCTAACTACAGGAAGGGGTTCTTGTGTACTAGCTACGGTACTGAGTGCATTGTCGGGCAGTGAGCTGTCTCGAAAAAGCGAAGAGTCCAAACCTAAATCAGATAGCTCTAAGCTATCGCCTCGCTTTTGTTGCTGATGCTGTGCCGGTTCATCAAACAATAGTGGTGTGAGTCTTGCTTCGGACGCGGAGTAGTACATCGACGACACTTGACTAAGCCGTGTAGACGTACGTAGCTGTTCAGTTGCTGATGTGGAGCTGCTATCAATGGAGAAGAAACTTGGTGATTGCAAACTTTCTCCACCTGTCGCCATGGCCGTTTCGTGCACGGCAGTAGTACTCTGACTACTTTCTCTCACAATACTACGTGTAGTGCTCTGACTACATTCTGTCTGACAAATATTGCCAGGACTGACCTGCATCGCATCTCTGTAAGGCTCTGCCTTACGTCGTCCTCTACCTTTCGTTCCAGGAGACGTGGTTCGTACTGTACTCTGTACAGTTGCTTGTTTCTCTGCGACTTCCTCGCGTTGTACGTTCTCGCTTTCTTCCGAACGGTTACCCGTTCTAGCTGTATTAGGGTCGAAAGATTGACGCTGCAGTAGAGTTGACTGTTGTTTCTTCATCTCCGCTAGGACATCCATGTAGACTTCTCGTACTGAACGGTGCTCTCAACAGACAAGCCTGCTCGCCGTAGTCGGGTACAGTAGGGCCACTTCACTGTAGAATCCAACCAGACGACACCTACTACGTACTGGAGCTGAGTGGGGAGCGTGTTGGGGAATCCGCCCAATGTACTCCCGCAGGGCAGTCTAGCTTAGATGTAGGCTTATGGACTGGATGTGCACCTCCGAAGTCCGCCAGACAGACGGGGATGGTTCTCCGTGCTGCCCACTGGCTTCGACGAATACGCAGCAGCAGTTCGTACTAACAGCGCTTGTAGCTAGTAGGGTAGAAGAAGTTCGGGTATTACGTACGTACGTACTTGGAAGAGCTGAGGGGTAGGGCAACTGGAGTGTACTTTATCCACGAGTACTGAGGCGATAGGTAGGTACAACAAAGGACGGAGACGCCAGAGACGCGCACTGCTCTGGTCTCTCCTGGCAAGGGTACAATACTGCCGAAACACATGCACGACTAGACGGTAGGAGTGCAAATCCCAAGAAGTGAATTACGAGTGCTCACAACCTCGAAAGTCGACTACCTCTTTTACATAATAATCCTGTTCTTTCACTGTCGAGCTTCCCTTCTGTCCGATGATTGGTCAGCCAGGTTCGAGGGGTGACGAGCTCTCCTTTTGCCTAGTTCTACTTTACGTCGGATAGTTCCTAACTACAGCACTCTAGCTTTATGGCAGGTTTATGTGCCCTTGGAATCTGATTTCCTACAACAGCTATGGGAGAGGGATGCCGAAAAAATTTCGTACCTCAACAACGCAAGGAGCTACAACATTTTGACATATGACGCATGTGGGCAGAAAAAAATTCTCTATTCAATGGTGGGGAGCATTTGTGAAAATACCTGTTCGTTCGTAACGTTACCCCCCGCCTTTAAGCAGCGATGGAGTTTCACTCACACCGCCTGGTTAATTAAAATTTCTGAAACAAATACAAAATACATTACGTACCAAGCAAAGCTGGAACAGGGGCAGAAATGCAGTCGCATTAATTTTCACTTATCGCGCGTGTAAACGGGCTTCCAGAAGACAAGACGTGCACTCATTCATTTCTCCTCCAAATGCAAATTTGGAAAAGATTATGGTCATGTTTGGGTGCCTGCCAAATATTGCAAAATTACATAGTACGCCTACATACGGTATGTGCGCAAATGGTAATCGTAAATTTAAGAAGCTTTCTCGCTTATTTCAGCTGGAACAGTAAACTTCGCAAGCAAGCGCCTCACAAAAAAACAGAAGGAAGAAACACGGAAAAGAAACTCGCAGCTTTTTGTCACTTTACTACGTATGTGCAGATGCAGATAAAGACAAGACAGGAAGGGGCGCCCTCTCCTAGCTACATACCCTACGAGACATTTTTAACGCGCTCAATTAGGCACCGTTAGGCTAAATTGGTTCAGCTTTTCCCTACGTATGCTCGTTAAAAACACACGGTGTGCGGCGCATGAAGCTTGCCTCCCAGCGGTAATTGGGAAAAGCTCAGAGCGTCTACATAACGAACCCTACGTTATCTATTTTATTATTATGTGAACATAAGGGGTGTGCATACATTCGTGTAGGAGGGAAGTCGTAACTCTAACCAAAAGATGACGAACTTTAGGTACTTAGTACTTACTATGTACTTATGCTACGTACTGTACATACATACCGCCGGGAGGTACCACTTTCCTAAAGACTACCCATCGAGCAAGGTACGTAAGCTCAAGCAGTTTACCCTTACTTCGATGTACTGAAATAAAGCGGGTTTGAGCTCAAGTAGCGCCACAGAGGAACGCAAAAGAGGACCTCGTTCTATTTATGTAGGTCCTTCCTGTATATTGTACATACATACATAACATACTAAACTACTGTACATACTTACAGTAGACTTACTGGGATATGAGCGCTAAAAGCCACACATCCGCGGGAACTTCTATTGCAGAAACAAATTGGAAATCAATACCATCATTTCCTTCTTGCTTCGTCTCCTGCGCTAGACTGGACTGGAACTTTGTTGGAAAATGGAAGTCAGGCGTTCCCAAAAAGTTTCCCGAATTTTCCTGTGCGCCCGGCTTCCAGAGAAAAGCCTCAGATAAAAAATAACAAAAAATAACAGCTAAGGCAGACAGATATGAAAGAGTTTAAAAGCATGTGGAGAAGAAGCAAAATGATTGAAGCTGCATCCTGCTTCACATTATTTACTGTGCATTAGTCGTAAATCAGTGAGACAAGGCAAAGAATCGGTACAAAAAACACAACTTACCAGACATTTCATTTGTAATAACTTTTACAGTGATAACAACTCACAAATCTTGTCTGAAAGCCTGTCTGCGTCAGTTTTCCTCATTTTCGCCCCTCTCTTGTACAGGAGGCAAATAGTGCGGTGGTTCCGTCCAGATGTGATGGTGGTGGTGTTGGGCAACATGCACAGGCAAAAGCTTCTCCTTTGTACGAACATCCTTGCTTCTGGGCTGGAGGCCAGAGCCAGATTTGTTCGCGAAAATGCGCAGCTTTCCATTGGCAAGCAGGCTGAGTTGCAGATCCTGTTCACGAACTCCATGCGGCAGATCCCTTTTTCGCAGGAAACTGCGTTCTAGCAGTCCGTGAGGATCAGGACGCTCTGCGTGGATTGCATGGACTACAAGTTGGCTGTCCACTACCTTGACGGAAATCTCGGCGGGTGAAAATTGGAAGGAAGGCGCGTTCGTTTCACATTTTGGGCAATGCTAAATCAGCCCAGCGGCATGCATGGCAAGAAATAGGCACAGGCAAGACACGTCACAAAGCCATAAAGAGATAAGAAAACCACAAGCCAGAAAACGAGCTGATCCTGAGCCAAACCCACAAGCTAAGCCTTAGCCTCACCCACCAGCACAGCTAGCCTAACCCACAAGCTAAGCCTAAGCCTACATACCTAACTACAAACTAAACCTAAGCCTAACCTATCTTCGCTAAGCCTAACCTTTCGCTAAACCTTAGCATAACCTATTCGCTAAGCCTAAGAATAAGCCTAACCTGTTCGTTAAGCCTAGCCTAACCTATTCGCTAAGCCTAAGCCTAACCTATTCGCTAAGCCTAAACCTGGTTCGCTAAGCCAAAGCCTAACCTATTCGCTAAGCCTAAGCCTAACCTATTACGCTAAGCCTAAGCCTAACCCTAACATATTCGCTAAGCCTAAGCCTAAGCCCAACCTATTTGCTAAACCTAAGCCTAACCTCTTCGCTAAGCCTAAGCCAAACCTCTTCGCTAAGCCAAGCCTTAGCCTAACCTTTTCGCTAAGCCTAAGCCTAACCTATTATTCGCTAAGCCGCAGGCTAACCCACAAACTAGCCTAACCCACAAGCTATAAGCTCTTAGCTAAACCTACTATGTAAGCGCCTTACCCAAAAGCTAAGCCTACGACTCCAGCTTATGCCATTCCTGGCATCGTGTGAATGCCTGTGAGAGGAACGCGCCCATTGAGAAACATCCAAATCGAGGCAAAACTGATGATCGTCGTCCAGTTGTATGTGCTCCTCCATTCCAGATTCTAGATGTCCATGATGAAGCAGCTTTATCTTTGATGACATATGATGGGGTTGTTGTTGATTCCAACTTATTGCTTCGCACATGCTATTTTTTGACTGTCACTCAACAAAAATATGGTAAACAGATTTTCAGCGCTCGTGTGTTTTTGACCTGGAAAGGAAACGTCGAGAAGAAAGGTCAAGTTTGAGTGTACAGTGTACAAAGGCTCGGTTCGGTACGAGTAAATGTGCAACGTGCGAAGTTTTTTTTAAACTAATCAACGAACGAATTTTGCGACACCGCGACTTTGAACACGTTTCTGGGCAATATTACTGTATTTTCGTCGATGTTATAGGCCTACGTAGCGCGCGCGGACGAGGTTGCAAAACTTGTGTGACTGGTTCACTTCTTGGTGTTGTTTACTGTTGAAAGCTAAAAAGCTCAATGGATTTATTATTATAGTATTTCAACAAATAATCTTATTTATTTTTGGCACCCACATGTTTGCACGTAGCAGGTATTCTATTCCATCAGTTTAGTGGAAATTCAACAACAGAGAAACAGAAAAACAACGAAAATAACCAACAGCACTACAAAAAACTACCATAATCAAATCAATCATCCCCTATTATCATTTTTCTTGCGCTTTGTCCAATACAACAGTCAAAAAAATAACATCACACGATTGATTCACACCATCACAATCTTCCCGATATTTACCCCAGCATACCACAGGCATAACGTGCATACAATCAATCACACAAACTCACAAACCTTTCAGCTGGCTCTTAACTCATACCCGACCTGGCGTCATTCCGACAAGTAACAACAAAACGGACAACAAAACCGACAACAAGTGAACAAAGTTGTTGCCAACAGTGACGCCAGGTCGGCGTAGGTGTTAGTTAACCTTTCGCTTTCAACCCCTTCATTTTCAAGATTATTTCAGCACTTCGCCTTAGCAGCAGGTTCCACTTTGACCGGAACCTCTCTCTCCTCATTTTCTTTATCCGACAGCACCATTTTGGGCGCTTGAATCACCAGCTTCCCGTCCGCGAATAGCGTTGCGCTGACCTTCTCAGGGTTACAGGGGTATATCCAGCGCAAAAACAATTCTCAAATCCAGAAAAGTTGATGCAGTATTCATTTTATCTGAATGAATGAACGAATATGTACTACTGTATGCGAAACGCGACGAAAGATAGCAATAATACCTTCGCAAAAAGCAGGGGGTGTCATTTGATTTGCGCCATCAAAATTTGAAGATGGATATACCCCTGGCATTAACCCCTACCGGAATCGGGAATTTCCGTCGAAAGTGCCTGGAGACCCAGCCGTGCGGATCCGCGCGCTCTTCGTGCGTGGCTTCCACGTGAATTTCACGCAATTTCTCGTTCACGGTCACGTGAATCTCCTGCGGTTTGAAGTGGGACACGTCCATGTCCAGCTCGAAGTGGTTCAGGTCGGATTTGGACACGGCCAGCAGGTCTTCCTCGGTTAAGGTCTCAATGCCCTGTTTTTCTGAGCGTGGACTCCTGTACTACTAGTGAAGTATCTGGTGATATCTAATTCCAGCTGTTTTCACTTCCTGACACCATACGATCATCCGTCTGCTTGTTTTCCGTTCGCTGTTTCCGCTCCAGTCGCGCTCTCTGCGCTCGTCTTCGTACTATGCAGGGACAACTGTCTATGCATGGACTTCTGGATAAATTTAGTCCAGGCTCTCCTGAGCCAACGAAAGCGAGTTTAGAGGAGATCAAGATATCGATCGAAAGCTTGTTACACGATCTCTTTGACGCGCCATAGAGCGCCTCTTGAAACGGCCTCTCCGTGGCGCTATTCTTGATTGAAACGATAACTTTTTCAAACACGTTCTTCTTGGATAACTTTGCGTAGAGGCAACGTAGAGAGGCGCCGCAGGTACCGATCGATTCCTCTCGTCAAGACGCGTTGAATGGTGTGCCGCATGTTGAAAAATACCCAGTGGTTCCTTCGGAACACCCAAATCGCGTGGTTTTTGGGGCGTTCTTCGGCGTGTCGTACTGCGCCGAATACAAGAGCTTTGGCGCTGCCGTTTGGTGTACGTGTAGAGGAAGGGTTGTTCTATATTTACATGATAAGTGATCACTTTTATCTTGCACATAACGGCTACGAGGAAGCCTCAAATTTGGCTCCGAAACAGGGCATTGAGACCTTAAGACGCGCTTCGGATGCGGATGGAGAAAGTCGTGGATAATCTCCGGATATTTGAATGGATCTAGCAGACGAATCGGAAGCATTTTTGGAGCACAGGTGGGTTTTATTTCGGCGGAGGATTGTAGGTTTTTTTGGTCTGTTTAGCGTGAGCTTTTGCATTGGCAGGTACAGAGAGAAATGATAAAAGGCCTATGTCAGACTTTGGCTTTACGCTGCTTTGTTTACTTCGACGTCTGGCTGTCGTAGTGTACCGCATATAACGTGAAAATGTGTAGGAAGTTGCGACTTGGTGTAAAAGAGAGTTTTGCAGCGAAATGCATTTTGCAAGTGGGTGCGACTTACAAAAGAGCGCAGAAGGTAGGTAGACCATCGACCTTCAGCAATGCGACATAGTAAAAAAATCAATCGCTACTTCAGGGCGACAATATTTATTCATATATTTCAAGTGATGGTAATGTGTAAGAATTACGTATGTGTACTAGCAACGACTATTCCATGATATCTCCATGCAGCAAATTTATAACAAGCCATGTCTAACAGTACCCACAAAATTACCGCACATTACATACGTACATAGTACACAAAGAATTTCATACGTAAATAAATACTAAAATAGTCTCAGACAAGTAAAAATACAACAATGGACGAAACAAAAGTTATTTTCTTCTTTTTCCTATGCAAGTACGCTATTACCGACAGGACAGGCCAAAATGTATGTACATACCTACAAAAAAGCAGGCAAACTGTTAGAGAGGAATGTAAAAAATTCTAAACAAGCTTCTTCAAACTGTCATTCTCATTGGTAGCAAAATTTGTACACGTCAACAAAATCAAGCACATATTGAAAGCCATCAGAAGAAAGACACCGAAAGAGCAAACCATGGCAGTTATTCAGCAAAGTACCTACAATTTGTACAACGTTTTGGGCAGTGGTTTTTTGTGCCTCTTTCTTAACCCCTTCCTTAACCCCTCATATCCTCATCCAGCAGGCCAAACTCCTGGAACTCACGATTGTACTCCACTTCCACCATGTCTTCTCGCTTCGTCTCCTGACGGTGTACTTCCTTGTTTCCTCCATTGGTCTTCTTGAAAGCATTGATTGAAAGCTTGCCGTCATTGGAAAGACTCGTTGTGACGTCATCAACGCTTAACCCTTCCGGCAGGGCGCATTTGCCAAGAAAATGGCGGGAAACCGAGCCCTGGGTGCCATTTTTCAACTCTTCTCTATGCGTGGCCTCCACCACAATTTGGTTGTCCATGGCGCGTACGGAAATTTCGGAGGGAGTGAACTAGAACTCCCTGCCAACCTCCATGTCCATCAGATGGTAAAAGCGGTGTTTCCCATCCTGGAGATAAAAGTCTTTGGAATCGATGGCGGGCAGCTGAAAGCGTTGGTGATGATGGGGTAGAGTATGGAGATGCAGGTGTGTAGGATGGGGCATCAGTTTGAGGTTTCCAAAGGGAATCTCCAAGTGGTCAAAGTGGTCATAAAGGCGCAACATCTCCGTCGCTTTCTTGGGGCAGAAAAATTCGTAATCGTTCCAATCTTGATCAGAGTAAAATTGAGGCGAATAAAAGTGAGGGAAAAGGAGGTGTGCGTGTCGCATCTCTGCCTTTTATCAACACAGGGAACATTCTAGAAATTATCGAGGGAAATACGTACGAACAGCACGACGAAAATAAACATTAATGCGCGCGTGTCCACACGCGTAGTAAACAAACGTACAACCGCGCGCTCTCTCTCTCTCTGATTGGCTGTCCCTGCATTTCATTCATAGTACGTACTTGTACGTATGCATCACGCCACACCCCACCGCCCTACTACTGCACTTACGCTACACCACGTACGTACACAGTACGTATGCACTGAAAGATACCGAAAGAACCTTCCAGAAACAGCTGATATTTTCTCGCGCGCCAGAAACTTCCAGCGCGCGCGAAAATACCAGAAAATTCATAGCGCTTACAAAAGCAGATGGCAACCGATGTCCAGCTCAGTGTCAAATCTGATACGAATCGTTCTCAAAGCTATTCCGAAGCGACTTTCTCAAAGCTATTCTAATTCTTGTGCGATAACTCTACTCTCTCTTTTAAAGACGTGCGACGATGGCTCTATTGTTCCAACTTCACAACCCCGTCTATGACGATCCTCTGGACGAGATGTTGGACAGCCTCATCACTCCAACCCGATGCTACCCTCTGACCCTTCGACCCAGGTACATCCAAGCGGTCCAACCTCGTGCAGCCTCTGCGGAGAGGAACCAACGTGGAGGTGGGCAACTGACCGAGAAGTCCCAACAACAGCTTCCACTGGTGGAGAATCGCCAGAGAATGATGCAAGTGGTGAACTCCAACGACAAGTTCCAGGTGTGCATGGCTCTGGCTCCAGGCTTTTCTCCAGAGAATCTTCACATCCAATTGACGGAAGATGGACAGGTTCAGGTAGAGGGATTGGTGGAGAAAAAGGGAGAGGGGAGCTTCGAATGCCATCAGTTCCACAGGCAATTCCAGCTGCCGAAGGAGGTACAACTGGAGACCCTGCAGTCCAGCTTTGACCCAGAGAAGCACCAACTGGTTTTGGAGGCTAAGAAGGTGGAGGAGAAGAAACCCAAAGGCAAGGAGATACCCATCAAGCTTGTGACTGTGCAACAGGGGGAAGAAAAGAAGGAAGCTGTGGTGGAAGAAAAAAAGGTGGAGAGAGAAGAACAACCAGGCAAGGAGAATGAGCAGAACAAATCGATGGAACAGTAAAAGAAAAATCATAAAAATTTTGTGATAAAATGTGAAAAATACGGCTAAAAACAGAAGTTATTAGTTGAATTTTTAGTACATGGTAGGTGTAATAGATTTTGATAATTTGAATTGTTACGTTACAAGTGCAAGTACAATTATGTTATGTACATTTGGTAAATGGTACTGTAAGTAGAAGTTGATTGATACTAAATATACAATATTTTGAAATACGAGTAACCTGTATCTGGCCAACTTTTTTACCGATCAAATTATAATTGACTGATATTATAGTGGTGTTATTTATATTTTATATATTTTATTTGTGTGCAGTTTTGTAATTATGCAACTTGTGCAATAAAATATAGCAAACAAATTCATGGAGAGACTTTTGATATCAAGACAACAAACAAAACAGACGATCCACCCATCCACGCCTGTAAACCAGGCAGGTCACAAAAACAAAAGCAGCCATCACTCATCAACAACGAGCAAGAAACTCTAGTAGCACGGTCAGCCATCAGAGAGTGGACAGAAAAGCAGCTAACCCACTTTGACCAGTGGCCATCTGTTTTTCCTCAACTCCAAGTTGCTTTTTCAATCCCCCTGTCCCTCTAGTCTTCCCTTTCTTTCTCTTCTTCTCATTCAACTGTTTTCTCGGCGCACCTTTTTCTCGAGGTTCAGCTTCCAAAATCTTCAGCTGCTTCTTGAGTAATAAATCAGCCGAAACCTTATCTCTACCAGTTGACCCAGATTGTGGCGATGGCGTCTCTAGTGCGAGTCGGCGCTTTTTCGCCTTGCGTCGCTGTTTCTTTGAGGTAGTTGTAGCTGTAGGTCGTGGCTCAATGGCAGCTGGTGTTTTAAGAGGCAGTGGCCGAACTTTGGGCGTTTTGATGCTGGACGTTTCGACTGGAGAAGAGATGTGAAAGTCATGATGACAGGCTTGGCACTGGAGATGCAACTGGGAAGATAGCTTGCGAAATCTAAGAAAATAAAAAAATAAATTGTCCAATTCCGCCTCAAGGCCAATCCTGTGTACAGAATTGTACATCTGTTATGTTATGTTTGTTGTAGGTATACTCCTTCCAAAAAATGTGGAAAAATTTGTGTAACCGTACTTTTCCAGCAAGCTGCGTTCATATTTCGATGCTTTTCCTGTGCCTTCTCTCCGTAGGCTCTTTTTGACCCTTTTCCCCATCGAAACGCTCAGTCCAGGTGAAACTAGTATTGCCACTTGATCTATGGCACTTCCAGGGGTGAAGGGCAGATGACATTTGGGACACTGGAAATCCGTCGCGCGGTTTGACGTTAGCGTCGCTCCCTTGTTTGCTAGCATCTATGTATAGGGTGTCTCATAATAAACCATCCACCTTTCCATGCATGTAACTCTGGAACCACACTTTAGATTTTCATCCGGTCTTTTCCATTTTGTAGCCAAGGCTTCAACTGAGATCTGTACAAAATTTTAGCTTCGTATGCCCAGTGGAAGGTGCTCAAACACCTTCTCTCTCCGGTGGTCAAAAACGAGGGTTTTTCTAACTGGTTGTGCCGATTTAGTGGTCTTTTGTGCATGAGTCAAAAATATAATTAGTCTAGTAATGAAAAAAGAAGTCCCAAAATGCTAGGAAATGTGAATCTCATGCAGTAACCCCAATGCCACCATAGCAAACGCATGGAACAGGGAACCTTAAAAAAAAAAAACCCCATTTTCCCCCCATACTGAAGAAAAACGTTGATTTTGAACTTCGAGATTCAAACCGTCGTAATTTCTGAAGTATGTGGACCAAATAGCTGAAATTTTGTATAGATCTCAGTTGAAGCCTTGACTACAAAATAGAAAAGACCGCATGAAAATCTAAGGTGTGGTTCCAGAGTTACATGCACAGAAAGGTGGATGGTTTATTATGAGACACTCTGTACATAGAAAACATACAAAATGTCATTGAATGCAAACGTTACGAAATAATTTTTTACGAAACGGCCCCTCCACCAGTAAGTTTTGTATGCTGTGCGTGCCAGGATTGCAATATGCAGCATCGTATCGTAATGCAATGAAACAAAGCACGTGCTACTGTACTGTTTTCAATTCGAGCATGTGCAAAAATTATCTCTTTTTCCCACGTGGCTGGTTGGTGTGACTGGTATCGCAAACAATTTTCATGAAGAATCCTTTTCAAAACCGGAAAATTGCCATGTCTACGCACGCAGGTGGGTGTAGCACGTATTACTGTAGCAAACCAACCAACCGCAGTAGCAGTAGCACAGCCGTAGTAAAACACCCTGCTTTGTGGACCGTACCGACACCGAAGCTAAAGCGTCAATTAGGGTACTGTGGGGTAAACGCGGGCACCAAGTATATCTCAGCAACCATACGACCGATTGAGACAAGTGTATTCTATTCTATCAATCGATTCCTTGAACTCTCCTCTAAATATGAGCTTCCTCATTTGCTGAAGCGGCAAGTTTAGAAAAGCTTAGGTGTCCGAGTTTATCCCGTGTCCGAGTTTACCCCACAGTAGCCTTATTTGTTCTCATTCAGTTGCATTTTACCTGGATTCCTTGTTGGCACAAGAATGACAGTTCACTTGACACGCCATCGTATTTACCAGAGTAGAACAGCGCTGAATCCCGCAAAAATTGCACCGTCTCTTGAACCAAATCCGAAGTTGGCATCGCTAGGCTGAAACATTGACAATACGTATACGTACATTGCTGTAATCAAACACCCCACTTTTGCGCAATCATGTTACTGTTTTTGTGCTAGAATTTTTTCACAAGGTAGTATTATAAAAGTGCGGCGGGGTAGTATTCGAGCCACGGCCAACGCAAGTGCATATGTACAAACAGTAAACCAGTAAAAAAGAAAGGTTTATTTTTGTCCCGTTCACAATCGATGGTGTAATACAATCAGAAAAGTCCACATCAGGTGTTGCAATTATCAGCAAATTCACATAAATCAGGTTAGCCGTATTACTCGGTTTGAAGTCGCAAGAAATGGTAAAAAAAACTCACAGGATCTTTTACACAGGTTCAGGTCTCAATATTTCTTCGCCTCAAAAAGTCGCGACAAAAAGAAAAAAATGGATTTATCAAAAAATCTAAAAAAGTTGGATCAAAAGGCGTGGTAGATTACATAAGATAAGGTGAAAAGTCATGCCAAACAAATAGTAAGACATACATAAGCTTAGGAACAAAGTAAAATAAGAAGCGGGCGTCACTTTCACTCTACTGCCTTTCAGCAATTTTAGGTTTGATTATGATTTTGCAGTAAATTTACGGCGAAATTTTGGACGACAGAAATAGACGGCTTCCTCCACTGTTCGGGACATTCAGGACAAAATAGTAGGTAGGTATACGTACATAGTAGTCCAGGCAGATGCTAGTATTTATTTAGTAGTGTAGCAGAGTTTGACAAATGTTTGATAGTAGAGTAGATGACGAAATGTTTGACAGTTTTGCAGATTTTTTTGTGGTCCACAGCTCCAGTACAGTTCCAAATCCAGACCAAATCCAGTTCACGGACCAATTCAGGTTAATGTTTTTCATATTTTTTTGTCAATTGCCTTGTCATAGGTCAATTGCGGAACGTATGGGTTTGTTTTCCGTTCCAGCGGTCAGGTAAAAAATTTTTTTTGGGTTTTTTATTCATTTTTTCTTCAATATATACAGAATTTTTTGGAAACATTTTTTTTGCTCACTCCTCCTGTGGATGCCCAGAGATTTTTTACACTGTTTTTTTGACTTATTGCAAAATAATAATTGCCGAATTGTGACCAAAAGTTTGAAAGGCATTTTTTTGCCAATGAAAGCTGGACACCCAACATGGAAGGAGTGGATTTTTGGAGGACTGTTATTAGCTTAATTTTCACAATTTTTTTATACCCCACGGTAAAACGTAACATACAGTAGTACGCTGCGACGTACAAAGCGCGAGATGACAGTTTGAAAAAGTTTGCTCAAAAATCTTGACCAATGCATGGCCATTTCTTTCTTCTCCAAGACGCCAAAGTTCAGCAAAAACCATTTCCAAATTGCACTCTTCACTGCTCCAGCATCCCCAAGTTGCCAAGCCAAGCTCAGGGCATGTGCTGTGAATATTTCGCAAGACAGGATCTGCTCAACTGCCATTGCCTGAGCTGATTCCAGAACTCCATGCACTTCTGCCATTTTTCCTTGCTTTCACCGGGTGATCTACATGTCTTGCTAGAATACTGCCGGGGGCACTCCAAGAATTCCACGTCAGTTCAGTTCTGCCCACCCCATCTGCAGGAAATACAACCATGGATGGGTGGCCAACACAACCATGAATGGCCTGGCCTCCCCTTACACAGCATCTGTAGTAGTAGTAGTAGCAGAGTAGTGACCTCTCATCCACATGTAGGTGAGAGGTGGTCTTCAACTCCCCAGTGCTGGTCAGCCACATTGCCAAACCCATCCTTTCCATTGCAGATGCTGAACAGCACGATGTGCAACTTGAGATGATGAGAAAGCACACTGGCTTCTTCCCAGCTTTCCAGGGCTCTGCAGACAGGGCTTGTAATGGGCTCAAATCAGTTCAGTTCAATTCTTTTTTTGTGGAAGCCACACCAGCAAGAGCATGGTAGCAGAGCTTTGCAGAATCGACTCAAAAGCAGATGAACAGCCACAGCTGAATTGCAGCAACAGGAGTCCAGCAGTCCAGGACAAGCAGTAGATGAGTGATGAGAAATTTAAGTGCAGCAATGGCGATAGCTCCAAATCGATGATGCAGCCATGCATTCAATGAACAACAGTGCAGAGTAGACAGACAGCAATCTCCAGTGCAGTGGATCCCCAAAACCCCAGGCAGATGATACTATGATGTGGTGTGCATTGGAACAGGACAACAGGGACAAAATGAAGCAGGTCACAATCATTAGTAGATGCTGGCATCTAGAGGCTGGAACAAATTCCAAGCCTTCTAGCAGGCAAGGCGGCAGCCAGAGAAAATATGGAGGTCTGCAGGCTTCTTTCTCTCCTCCAAGCACTGACTGGCATCTCTTTGCAATCATCACTGAACAAGCAGCAGCTTCACTATGCTGACAAATACTGGACACGGGACAAGGACAATGAGGAGAATGATGGGGTGAGGCGGGAAGGGTCGCACTTGCACTACAGGGTTCCCCAGGCTCAGGCGCGCATAGCAGCTCAGCAATCACAGTTCAGTTCCAGTTCAGTTCAGTTCGAAGCGTAGTACGAAGCGACAGAGCAGAGAAGGATGGATGGACAGTGCAGAGCTGGTGTGAATGAGCAGTAGTAGTAGTAAAATGATCCAATCTGCACCAAAGACACTGTTGGGTTGGTTGTGCTGTGATGTTGACAGATGATGCATGGCATCCAATCGATAGCAATTATCGATTATTGCTTCACATGGCCACTGTGACATCAGTTGCCAGTTGCAATTTTAGAAAAGTTTAATCGCGCTTTTCACATGCACACGCGCACTCTCTCACTCTCAAGCACTACCACCAAACAGAAGAGTTTTTATGCTTAGCTCTGGCATTTGCAGCAAGCACGAGGGGATGTGAGTGCAAATTACTCTGGATGTCATCCCAAAGGATTGTCACAGCTTCTGCAAATCATCCACAAAGGCAAAGGACAGGAGTTGCTGCATTTGCATGGCTGCTCCTATCATTGGCCTTGATATTGTTTGAAGAAGCTGCAACAAGGCCAGAGATGCCATCAAGACCGAAAGAAACAAAAAGAGTTGACAAAATGCCAACTGAAGAGTGCTCTCAACTGGGGTAGGAATGCATGTAGGGGTGCAGCTTACACAATAAAAAATGTTTGCTAGCCAGGCAGCCAGCTAGGATTGAGCTTCATATAAAAAACGCGCCTCAATGAAATCGCGCATCACAACTACAATAAAATCTTACAGAAACCGCGTCTAAAACATTCTACAAAAATCCCAGAGTAGAGATCTTCTCCTATGCAAGCCAAACAGAGCAGTGACATGTACGTAGTTCTTCCAACATGAAACAGCAAGATTAGATTACTATTACACAAAACTCAGCAAGAGTTGATAATGCGCTTCATCAGGCTAGCGCGATCAAAGCAGATATGCAGAAACAGGAGACTGAGAGTAGTTCTCTCTGTGATCAGAATAGCATAGTAGTCACATAAGTAATCTTCTCTGGGAAGGCTGTGAAGAAATATTGATTCAAAAAATTCACATTCCACAGGTTTCACCGAAAATCCATCTTAACAAAAAGCCCAGGTTCTCAGGTTCAATTCCAATTCAGGTACACGTCAGTTCAAGTCCACTGGGCAAAAATCAAGAATTCATTAAAAAATTCACTCCAACTTCAAAGTTGCTTCCGGGTAGCCCATGTATGAGCAAGCAACATTACGGGCTCATGGCAAAAAGACGAGACGCGCAAAAAGGACAAGTTTATCTTTCCATCGCTCAAGATGAGTTTGGAAGCTGAAAAATGGAAACTACATATTTATACTGCAAACGGGGCTGAATTGAGAGTTTTATCGGGAGGAAGAATGACTAGGATAGGACACACTCCATGGTGCATACTGAGCCCGGTTTTGCAGTATAAATATTTTCCAAAGCATTCAGCAACCAGCTCATTTGCAATGAATAAAGCAGATGCGAAGGCAAATTGGGAACGAAAGTCACTACTCCTGTTTACTCCTGGCTTTTTGTAGAGCGGGTATACCAAGAACATAATTTTTATTAGCTGGGAAGGGAAGAATACAAAACTCATTATTCCACCAATCTTTACGCAAAAAGCCAGGAGCAAACGCAAAGTGTTATGCTATGCAGTTGGTGAGCTGTTCTGCACTGAAAAGTATGAGAAATAGCACATTCCCATGCCTCCTCTGCCACGCAGACCAAAGAAACCATTCCTCTGTAACAAGTCGTTTTATTCTTGCGGGACAACAAAAACACCATGTAACAAAAGCGCACCATCACCACACGTGTAAGCTCCAGGGTAACATGGGGCAAATCCAACCACCTGGAGTAACTCCAGATCTATTCGGCCAGTGTGGTCAGAATGCAGCAAAACTAAGTTGGGGACCTCCTGCCTTTCCACACTGATCTTTTCAGCACGTGACCGTGTAAAGGCAAGTGATCCCCAACAACTATGTTATTGCCATATCCTAAAGGAATTGCTCCATGTGGTCAGATTTGGCCCATTTTACCCTTTCAGAAACATAGGATATCTACACCATTGCAACAGAAAGCAGAGAGGAAAGCAAGCAAACGGAGAAATATGGATAGAATTGAAGGATCACGTCTATAATCTTGCAGATGCTACTACGGGCAACCAAACATGCGCTACAACTTTGTGGTTTTTTGTGCAGAAAATAAACACCTAAGTACTAATTTTTGAGAAGAACAAAATTTGGGATTGCAGGGAGAAAAAGTTCTAACGCCTACTCTGGTCCTAAGAAAAACAACGAAACCCAAGAAGAAAAGTCCACTTATCTTAACCTATCCCGAATTTCCTTTTCCTTGAAGTAAAACCGAGAGCTCACAAAGGCTCAACTACCAACGATTGCATGGTGTTTGTTTGTGTATGCACACGTCAGCAGTGGTTGAGCCAAAGTGTGCTCTTGGTTGACTTCTAAGACAAGCAATTTCAGGATGGGTTAACAAAAACAACAACAGGTCGCATCGCTTGACGCACAACACAGAGGACTTAACATTATCTCTTTTCCCTATCGCCCGCGCCTACCAAGATTACATGACACAAGTACTCTACACAAAAAAGAAGAACAAAGGACACCGCGCCTGTGTTTAATTCCACATTTTCCCTCCCTTTCATATCCCTACTTCGCCTTATTTTCAATCACCAACCAGTCCTTACTCAGTTTCCCCAAAAAAAAAGAAAAACAAAAACCAACATTCGTGTAACACCCAAAAACGCCCAGTGAAACAACCTAATAAATCTATGCACCAAAAGTTTCCTAGTTTCCTATACTATAGCAAAAAGCGTTGTTATGGGGTTGTTACGGCATGCAAGCTTTATGTACTGCATTCCTAAGTAAAAAACTAGGTAGTAGGGCCTTGATTTTTTAGGCCAGTCGCCGATGATCTTGTGATTCAGGCCTCGGAAGTATCGCTGGCCTTGGCTTGATGAGCTTGCAACACAGAGACCGCTTCTTCCACCTGAACAAAAAAAATGTATGGCATGAGAGAGGTACATTCACTCAGTAAACTTGTCACACAGAACTGGATTGAACCTAGCACTACTGTCGCATTCTTCCCCCTCACATTTCCCCTCTCATTTATGTAACAATCGTTTATATTCCCCCCCCCCCTCCCCTCCCTCCCCCCCCCCCCCCCCCCCCCCCCCCCCCCCCCCCCCCCCCCCCCCCCCCTGTCACATTCTTCCCCACCCCACCCCACCACTATCATATTCTTCCCCTCCCTTCCATCCCACCACTGTCACATTCTTCCCCACCCCGCCCCCCCCCCCCCCCCCCCCCCCCCCCCCCCCCCCTCCCACCCCCCCCACCCCCCCCCCGCCCCCCCACCCCCCCCCCCCCCCCCACCACACAGCCCCCCTCCGCCCCCACCCCCCACCCCCCCCCCTCCCCCCCCCCCCCCCCCCCCCCCCCCCCCCCCCCCCCCCCCCCCCCCCCCCCCCCCCCCCCCCCCCCCCCCCCCCCCCCCCCCCCCCCCCCCCCCCCCCCCCCCCCCCCCCCCCCCCCCCCCCCCCCCCCCCTCCTCATCAGGTCCCTGCTCTCGAGCATGATCAGCAGTTCGCTGTTGTCCATCTCCAGCAGCATCCCCGTGATTTTCCCCGCCAGCTCCGGGTACATGGCCTGGATGATCGGGAAGATTCGTTCGCCCAGCAGCTGCTTCTGTTCTTGCGGCTGAGCCTGCGCCAGCATCGAGGTGGTCAACACCTCCGAGCCGGGGATCTGGGAGCCGGGGGTGGGTCCGCCCGCCGCCTGACCTTCCTGAGCGCCCGGCATCACTTGCATCTGGAAGAGAAAGAAAAAAAGAAAGGATGGATAAGTATGTGGAAGTGGATGTAGAATAGTATGGGGTAAACCCGGACACCTAGTATATCTCAGCAGCCATAAAACCGATTGAGACAAGTAGTATTCTACCAATCGATTCCTTGAACTCTCCTCTTTCAAATGAGCTACCATGTTCATCATTTGCTGAAGCGGCAAGTTCAGAAAAGCATAGGTGTCCGGGTTTACCCCACAGTACCCTATAGCGAATCATGTTGAACAAGAGACGCGCAGGGGCTCAATCGATAGATCGTTGAAAAAAGACGCAGAGGGGCTCAATTCAGGAAGGAAGGAAAATAATAGGTCATATTACAGAACATGGGATGCACTATGAAATACACAAAATTAATGATCCAATACTTAGGATACTGTGGGGCAAACCCGGCCACCTAAGCTCCTTTGTCCTTTGAACTTGCTGCTTCATCAAATGATAAACCAAAGTAGCTCGTATGAAAGAGGAGAGTTCAAGGAACCGATTGATATCACATTTGTCTCAATCGGTCCACTGGTTGCTGAGATATCATATGCAGCAGCCCTGAGCTTAGGTGGCCGGCTTTTGCCATGGCCGGGTTTACCCCGTAGTACTCTATAGTATGTTGAACAAGAGACTCGCAAGGGCTCATTTGATAGCTCATTGAATAGGAGACGCGCAGGGGCTCATTTGATAGCTCTTTGCACAGAAGACGGCCAGAGGCTCAATCGATAGGTTGTTGTGTTTACGGGTTTACCCCGTAGCACCCTACTTCCTTTCTTGCATTACCTGCGGGTACATCTGCTGCAACTGGGCCGCCGTCGCCACGGCCACCTGCTGGTTGCGCACGGCGCTCGTGTACTTGAAGCCCGCCTGCTGCTGCTGCTGCTGAGCCGCTTGCTGACCCCGGGACGCCGCCGCTTGAGCCGCCGCCGCCTGGGAAGGAAAAGGAAAAGGTTATCACATCATCATGGAACAAGCATTCAGTGCCTTACGCACGTGGTGAGTAAAGTAAACTCACGGTGAATTCAATCAAACCCATGCCGCGTTCACCATCATACGTCCGTGCGTATCTTGCTTGATGTACGGACGTACGGAGCTTCGAAATGGAATTTGCTGGCCGGTAGCATTCATGATAAAGTTGATGTACCAATGGGTCAGACCAGAATAAAGAGAGATGGTGAAACTTTTACCCCACAACGTTTCGGGTATTTACCCGAAGTTTCAAGCCACCTGATGAAGGCTTAAGTTTGAGCCGAAAGGTGGGAGCCGATGTTTATTTCACCATCTCTCTTTATTCTGGTCTGACCCAATGGTACATCAACTTTATCATACAGACGTACGGTGAACGCGGAATCATGTGAGCAACACAGCTGGAAGTTAGAGTGAATTCAACGTGAGTTTACCCAGCACGGGTGGTGTGTAGCGAACTGCTGCTGTTTTGTTTGTATACCCCACAGCAGCATCTCTTCTGTACGGGTTTTTTCTTAATCTACTAACAAATAGGGCTGATGTCTGTCTGTCTGTCTGTCTGTCTGTCTGTCTGTCTGTCTGTCTGTGTGTCTGTCTGTGTGTCTGTCTGTGTGTCTGTGTGTCTGTGTGTCTGTGTGTCTGTGTGTCTGTGTGTCTGTGTGTCTGTGTGTCTGTGTGTCTGTGTGTCTGTGTGTGTGTGTGTGTGTGTGTGTGTGTGTGTGTGTGTGTGTGTGTGTGTGTGTGTGTGTGTGTGTGTGTGTGTGTGTGTGTGTGTGTGTGTGTGTGTGTGTGTGTGTGTGTGTGTGTGTGTGTGTGTGTGTGTGTGTGTGTGTGTGTGTGTGTGTGTGTGTGTGTGTGTGTGTGTGTGTGTGTGTGTGTGTGTGTGTGTGTGTGTGTGTGTGTGTGTGTGTGTGTGTGTGTGTGTGTGTGTGTGTGTGTGTGTGTGTGTGTGTGTGTGTGTGTGTGTGTGTGTGTGTGTGTGTGTGTGTGTGTGTGTGTGTGTGTGTGAGATGATATACACTCGCTCAGTTTTGCAGCTACAGCGCTGACCAATGGCTCATTCGAAAGCTTATGACCCTGAGGGCGGCCAGAAGGCCTTCGATTTTTGATCTGATCAGCCGATCACCAATAATCGATCGATAATCGATATTTTAGTACTAAAAACGCGCAGATTCACTCATAACTGACTCAATTTTGCAGCTACAGCATCAATCCAGGGCTCTTTCGAGAGCTTATGGCCCCGAGAACGCCAGAAAGGCCTGCGATTTTTGATCTGATCAGTCGATCACCAATAATCGATCGATAATCGATATTTTAGTACTAAATGCTGCAGAAACCAAATAACGCAGGTTTCCAAGCCAGCGTCTGCAAATGGTCACGCCCGAAAGTGCACACGAGACTAAAACGCGAGATGCGCAAAAGGGTTTCCAGATTGCTAAATGTGCAAAAGGGTTGCCAGACCTGCAAAAGGGTTTCCACATGCGCCATTTTCGCCTGATGCTGTACAAAATGGTTGCCAGATGCGCAAAATGGTTGTCAGATCTATGCGGAAAAAGGGCTACCAGATCTGCCATAGGGTTACCAACTCTGCGATAGGGTTGCCAGATATTGAACTCTTTGCCAACTACTCAAACTGGATGCCAGATGCGTAATAAGTTGACATATCACGATATAAAACAGGGTTGCCAGATCTGCAAAAAGGGTTGCCAGATTTGCAAAAGGGTTGCCAGATCTGCAAAAGGATTTTACTGCGAAGCTGTAACGGGCCACTGGTAAATTTCAAAAATGCTCGAACTACATTGGAGTAGAAATCCCAAATTGTGTGAAAATTTACACAGCTTGGATCCGACAGGGTACCCGTGTGAGGCTGAGGCCTCTAGTAAAAATAAAAATGATCCATTCACATCTTCGGAGATCTGGATGCGCCGGTCGCTCTTACGCCCACCCAGCGCATTTTCCTTCCAATATGAATGAGCCATAAAGTTACCTGTTGCTGCATGAGGAGTTGCTGCTGCTGCTGGGCCTGTTGTTGCTGGGCGCCAGCTGCCGCCGCTGCCGCCGCCTGCTGCTGCTGAGCCGCCGCCGCCGCCGCGCTGTACGTCGCTTGACGCATCGGAGGCACCCCTACACACACAAACACACACATTCACGAAACATCAAATTCACGGGTTCGCCCAAAAGTACTGTACGGCTCTGCACTAACTAACACCACACAAAAAATAACTCGCCTACGAAGACATCCTGAAAGAATCTGTCAACACCTCCACGGCTAATTTTCAGCGGGATTTCCAAATCAAAAAACCGTTTGATTCTATCTGCTCTCAGTGTCGAGATATCGCCGATTTCCTTATGTACTGAAAACGCCAAAATGGGCGTCGACCATTGGGCAATTCTAAACCTCGCAAACGCCCGAAAAATCAAAAGTGGTAGAAATATGCATACGTGATGAAAACAATAAAAATGGGCATCGGGCGTACAGGGTCGTGGGGTGTCGTGGTTTAGCATCTGCCAAATGTCGACGCGATTTCAGTACATAAGGAAATCGGCGATATCTCGACACTGAGAGCAGATAGAATCAAACGGTTTTTTGATTTGGAAATCCCGCTGAAAATTAGCCGTGGAGGTGTTGACAGATTCTTTCAGGATGTCTTCGTTGGCGAGTTATTTTTTGTGTGGTTAGTTTGTAAACGGAGAAAAATTGATGACTGTGGCATCATTCATGTGCACTTTACTATCTCCTGGTGGTACCTACATACTACTACGAACATGCTGGCTTTTCCCATCCATCGTCTAGAAAACGAAGAAAGAAGTGGCCCGAATTACCCTGCACTATCATAACCCCATACATTGCACAAGCACCTTCCACGAAACATCAACCTCAGCAGTTCACCCACCCCTACGAAACCCTCCGTACTGTTTGCCCAACACAAACGCACACTTATGCGCAGTCTGCTGCATCATCTGTCCGCCCGGCTGCTGCTGCATCTGTCCACCTCCCCCCGCCCCATACATTACATAAGCACCATCGACGAAACATCAACCTCGCCAGTTCACCCACCTCTACGAAAACCAACGTATCGATACGTTGGTTTTCGTAGGTTTGAATGAATGAATGAACAGCTTTATCGGCATGAATACACATTCGTAGGTTTGGGTGAACGGGTGAGATTGATGTTTCATCCTCTGCACAAAACGCCCACTTACGCGCAGTCTGCTGCATCATCTGTCCGCCCGGCTGCTGCTGCATCTGGCCTCCGCCTCCCGCCGTCCTCATCGCGGCCGCGGCCGCGTACCCTCCGGCCGTTCCGCCCTGCCTCATCTGCTGGGCCGTCCCGCCCGGCCGCGGCCCTCCCCTGCTCACGCCGTAGCCGCCCGCGCCCCCCTGGGCCGTCATGAAGCCGGCCTGGGCCGCCGCGGCCAGTTGGGCCGCTTGCGGCCCCACACGGCCCTGAGCCTGCGCCTGGGCCGCCGCGGCCCCGAATGCGGCCGCGCCCACGGGTGTGCCCCATCGCGGGGCCGTGCCGCGCATCTGGTGTCCGCCGGCCGCCGCGGAAGCCATGGCCGCGGCGGGGAGGAAGGTGGCCCGGTTGGCGGCGGCGGCCGCGGCAGCTTGGGCCGCGAAGCCGGGCTGGGCCACGAAGTAGCCGCCCGGGGAAGGTGTGTACATCGAGCCGGCCATACCGCCAGTCTGCAAAGAAAGAGAAAGAAAGCATAATGTAATGATGAGAAGATAGGGCCACAACAGAAGTGGATAGGCACAGTTCAGCACAGATCCTCCTCATTGCTCAATCACTGACTCGCTTTCGCTTCCATCTCATTTTTGCAATAGGGTAGTATGGGGTAAATACGGCCACCTAAGCTTCAGAAGCTTATAGGTGGCCGTATTTACCATCAGGGCTGCATATCTTTCAGCAATCAATGGGCTGAATGAGAAAACATCATATCAATCGATTCCTTGACCTCGTCTATTTCAAATGAGCCTTATTTCATCATTTGCTGAAACTGTCAAGTTCACAGGTACTTAGGTGGCCGGGTTTTCCCTGTAGTACCCTACCACTCCAAGAAAACACTGCGGACTTTATCTACCCCCTTACCATTCTCATGCTAGCCAGTCTCTGCATGTACTGTGAGGCGAGCTGGGCCTTGCGATCCTCCTTTCTCTGCGCCAACGCCACGTAGAGCGGTTTGGTGCCGACGATTTTCCCATTCATCTCCGTCACGGCCTTGGTGGCCTCCTCGGGCAGGCTGAAGCAGACGAACCCAAAGCCTTTCGACCGGTTGTTCTCGTCCGACATCACCTGAAGAGAAAACAGGAGGGATAGATAGGAAAAATAGGGTAGGCGTAAGGTAAAAAGGGTCATACAGGGGAGAGGGGGGGGGAATTTGTCCCCATCTTTCTAACCCAGTCATGGTTAACATGGCGATGAGGGTGACAATTCCCTGAAGCAACAGGAGCGAAAGGCAAAATAGGGTAGCGTGGTGTGGGGAAAAACACCCATACTGGGGGAAATATCCGACCAGCAACCAAGGTTTAGTTTTGGCTATCATGGGGAAAACAGAAAAGAAAGAGAAAAATAGGGTGTAGCGTGGGGTAAAATCGTTCAAACGGGGGACATTATCCGTTCATCCAATGGGGGCTTTGCCCCCATCTAACCAAGGTTTCGTTTTAGCTATCATGGGGTAAACAACATCATACAGAGAAAGGGAAAATAGTAGCGTGGGGTAAAACCGGCCAAGCGGGGAATTATCCGTCCATCCAACGGGGGTTTTGCCCCCATCTAACCAAGGTTACTATGCTCGCAAATTGATTGAAGACTAATGTTGCAGAGCGCTTCTCTGGAAAAGCACCTTAGGTACCTTTGTTTTGTTCCAGAATCCATTTTTCAGACATATTGGGACTTCCGCATCACTTTCCAGGCCGCCGTTCCATTGAGAATCTCCTGAAAATTCAGAAATCGGGTGGTAGGCCCTTTTGTTGCCCCCTTTGTGCCACGCACTTTTCCTGACCAAACTTACCATCGATCGACGCCTCTTGATTCGAGGAATTCCGTTCTGGCCATGCCCTTTCGATATTTCGAAATAAATATATTGAATTCGTCGATGAGAAAATTGCGAGTTCCTTTTCTTTTTCGTTTCTTTTTTTGCGCGCCGCGCGCACGACGGAGCACGTACTCCTAGGCGCAGCGAAAGTGCGTGGCACAAAGGGGGCAACAAAAGGGCCTACCACCCGATTTCTGAATTTTCAGGAGATTCTCAATGGAACAGCGGCCTGGAAAGTGATGCGGAAGTCCCAATATGTCTGAAAAATGGATTCTGGAACAAAACAAAGGTACCTAAGGTGCTTTTCCAGAGAAGCGCTCAACAACATTAGTCTTCAATCAATTTGCGAGCATATTAGTTTAGTTTTGGCTATCACGGGGGTTGTAAACAAGAGAGAAAGGGAAAATAGGGTAGCGTGGGGTGAAACCGTCCATAACGGGGGCAGTGCATTTTTTCATCGATAAGAAAGAAGGGAAGTCGATTCCCTGACACATCTATCGGGCAATATTTCCCTGTCCCTCCCGTCTCCCTGCACTCACCTTTGCACTGGTGATGGTTCCGAAGTTCTCGAACTCCTTGCGCAGCTTCTCGTCGTCGATGGTGTCGTCCAGGTTCTTCACGTAGAGGTTGACGCCCTGGTAGCGCTGCATGCGCTCCATCTTCAGCGCCTCGTACTTCCGCTTCAGCTCCGCCTGCCGCTCGCTCTTCTTCTGCGCCCGACAGCACGTCAACCGCTTCCCCGCCAAGTCCGACTCGTTCAGCTCCTCCACCGCCTGCAACACAACAAGCATTATAAGAGAGACGTTTGGCGGAAATGGAGCAGGTGAGCGGATGGCCGAGTGGGCTAAGGCGCCGCGCCGCCTTTAGAGAGACGTTTGGCGGAAATGGAACGGGTGAGCGGATGGCCGAGTGGGCTAAGGCGCCGCGCCGCCTTTAGAGAGACGTTTGGCGGAAATGGAACGGGTGAGCGGATGGCCGAGTGGGCTAAGGCGCCGCCCGCCTTTAGAGAGACGTTTGGCGGAAATGGAGCGGGTGAGCGGATGGCCGAGTGGGCTAAGGCGCCGCGCCGCCATTAGAGAGACGTTTGGCGGAAATGGAACGGGTGAGCGGATGGTCGAGTGGGCTAAGGCGCCGCGCCGCCTTTAGAGAGACGTTTGGCGGAAATGGAACGGGTGAGCGGATGGTCGAGTGGGCTAAGGCGCCGCGCCGCCTTTAGAGAGACGTTTGGCGGAAATGGAACGGGTGAGCGGATGTTCGAGTGGGCTAAGGCGCCGCGCCATCGTTCTATACTGCCTGGATATGGACCAATATAATCATAGACATTTATAGGAAAAGGGGCGGGTGAGCGGATGGCCGAGTGGGCTAAGGCGCCGCAAGGCAGAATGAAGCATCAAAAGTGTTCCGCCCCTTTGGCTTCGATTCTTGCGATAAAAAACGACCTCCAAGCACGAAACATCAAAATCACGAGTTTACCCATTGTCGGTGTAGCTGTGTGAAACACCAACATTATGTGAAAGTTCACCAAACCCGTTCATACCGTTTCGGCTTCTTCTGGATTTTCGAAAGCGACAAAGCCGAAGCCTTTGCTCTTGCCATCTTCCCCCTTCATCACTTTGGCGCTGGTGATGTTGCCGTACTTCGCAAACAGCTCCTGCAAGAGTCAACGAACACAACATATACGTATGCATACCAGGGTGTATGTTCACGAGCTGAGCTGTCATAGTTTTGGACCATGATGCATATGTGGGCTCTTTGTCCGTGCCACGGAAAATAGAAATTATTCGATATGACTGACGATTTCTTTGGAACTGAATACGTTACATGGGTCCAAAGGATCCAAAGCAACCAAGCTTTCGCCCTACGTACCTTATGACCAAGTTCGCAACATTGTTCTAACAGCGCAAGTAGCGAATAGAGTACTGTGGGGTAAACCCGGACACCGAAGCTTTTCTGAACTTGTCGCTTCAGCAATTGATGACCATGGTAGCTCATTTGAAAGAGGAGAGTTCAAGGAATCGAGTCGTAGAATACATGTCTCACTCAATCAGGCGCATAGTTGCTGCGATATAGGCTACTAGCTGTCCGGGCTTACCCCACACTACCCTACTCCTTTCCTTACCTTCAGCTTCTCGTCATCATAATCGTCCCCGAAATTCTTCACGTAGACGTTGGTGAATTTGCGCGCCGTTTCACCCAGTTCACGCATGCGCGCAGCTCGAGGCTGGAACCGACCCACGTACCTGAAAGATCAAACATCACCAAGCGTCTTAGCCACTGAGCCACGGGGACGGAGGGTAGGAGAAACGTAAAGGACGACTATAAGGGCAGTGGGGGTTAAGTTAGAGCTTATTACAACGCTATCAAATGTTGGTCCACTGAGAAAATGCAGTGATTTCGGTTGTCGTCAAGGTTTTCTTTGCGCAAAATAGTTCACGAAATGCGACTTAGAAAATCTGCATCTTCTCAGTGAAACGACTACTTCCTGAAAAAGCAGTTGGGTTAACACCTACCGCATGGCATTCATATGTGTCAACAAGTTGCAGAACTGTTGACACTTTGTTGACGTGTCTCATATTACTTGTATCTGGTATTCTGGTGTCAACAGTTCTGCAACTTATTGACACAAATCAGAGAATATGCGGTAGGTGTTAAACCCAGGAGTGATTGCAATGGATTTGTGCATGGCATGGTTTGTCTCATCCTTCATCGTCCAACTTTGAACTCGCGACGAGGTTATGGAATATGCCACACCGGCCCTTTAAACGAGCCGACGCTACCCCTTTAAAAAGGGCAAAACGGCCCCCCATTAAAGGGGGAAGCATCAAGGCTCGGACCTTCTAATCTACGACGCAGCAATGGGGGTACACCTCATTTCAGTACATTGTGAGGCTCCAAACACTGCCATAATAAACCAAAGAGAACCAAGCGAAACCCCGGGAGGTCTCAGCAAGGTAATCTTTAGTTTAAAACGTCGCTTCGTACAACAGTTCGATAGGGAAAAATTAAGAGTATTTTTTACCATGCACAGTCCCCTCTATTCACCCAATTGCGCTAAAATATCTGGGTGTCGAGAGTTGACCCCTCTGTATTACACTCTTCAGTGCATTCTTCCCTTTCTCCTTTCCTTACCGATCAAACAGATGCACTGAAAAAGGGTAACACAAAAGGGGTCAACTCACGACTTCCCTAGTCTTAGCGCAACTGGTCAATAGCGTACATACAAGTAATCTGTCCCCCAACTTACACTTTCTTATTGTTCAGCAACATGCCGTTGACTTTCTCGATGGCTTTCTGTGCTGCTTCCTCCGTCTCGAAGTGCACGAAACCGTAGCCTTTACTGTTGCCTTCTTCATCGTGCGCAACCTAAACAGAAGAGAAAAAATGGCACAATTCATACTCCGGCATGTGTGGCAGGCGACTGTGACCGCTGATAGAGCTAAGGAAGAGGGTGCGGGTTCGATTCCCACACAAAACAGAAGGTACAGAAAACTGGCACAAAATTTATACTCCGGCATGTGTGGCAGGTGCCTTTGATTGCTGATAGAGCTAAGGAAAAGGGTGCGGGTTCGAATCCCACACTAAACTATTTGCATGCAGTTATGAGATGATTGGGTAATCAATTCGTTCCTTAGTAGGCCACATGATGCAAAGTAGCACTGAGACACTTTAGGGCACTGAGGTAAAGCCGATCATGGGGTAAAGCCGATCATATAGGGCAAACCCGACCAAGGAGTAAAGAATAACCCGACCATTGAGTAGTAAAGCCGATTATGGGGTAAACCAGTACTGTTGGCCGCTCTTTTCAAATAAGTGGCCGGGTTTACCTTTCAAAGAAAACCGCCGGGTTTACCCCATATTACCCTATGTCCCAAGTCAGGTTACCCTAAAGACAATACGGTCCCATGTTTATTACCCGTCAGTAAAATGTAACAATTGCCCCAACACTATCTATGCTATTACCAATCAATCGATTCCTTGAACTCTCCTCGTTCAAATGAGCTACCATGTTCATCATTTGCTGAAGCGGCAAGTTCAGAACAGCTTAACCCTCTTCGAAATCCCAGGTGCCCGCTTGTCCGTGGACACCCGACGGACGGGGTTTGCCCCGTCCGTGGGCGGGGTTTGTTTTTCAAGGGAAAACAACGAAAAGTCGGCTTCCGTGGTAGTCTAGCAGTGTCTGCTGAAGCTGGATGGAGCGGAGACTTACTTACTTGAAGGACGCTTTTGATTTTCACACCTTGTACTGTACAGGGTGTTCATTATTTCGACTCGAAACGCGAATAGCTTATAGCTTTTGACGATGCGAGAATTTTAAAAAGTCATGTATGGCAAAGTTGCTTAGTTTTTGAAGACGAACAAAAGCGAATCAAGAAAATTTTAATTTAACCCCTACCATAATAAGTGTTGGCCATGTACGACTTTCAAATGCACGGAAGGGGTTAAATTAAAATTTTCCTGATCCAGTTTTGTTCATCTTCAAAAACTGAGCAACTTTGTCATACATTACGCATGCAAATTCCCACATGGTAAGAAAGTAATAGCTATGCATGTTTGGAGATGAAAATAAACGCGCATAGCTATTACTTTCTTACCATGTGGGAATTTTAAAAAGTTATGTAAGGCAAAGTTGCTCAGTTTTGGAAGACGAACAAAACTGGATCCGGAAAATTTTAATTTAACCCCTACCGTGTATTTGAAAGTCGTACATGGCCAACACTTATTATGGTTGGGGTTAAATTAAAATTTTCTTGATTCAGTTTTGTTCGTCTTCAAAAACTGAGCAACTTTGCCATACATAACTTTTCAAAATTCTCACATCTTCAAAAGATATAAGATATGCGCGTTTGGAGTCGAAATAATGAACACCCTGTACAGTACAAGGTGTGAAAATCAAAAACTTCCTTCAAGCAAGTAGGTCTCCGCTCCATCCAGCCTCAGACACTGCTGGCCTACCATGGAAGCCGACTTTTCCTTGTTTTCCCTTGAAAAACAAACCCCGCCCACGGACGGGGCAAACCCCGTCCGTCGGGTGTCCACGGACAAGCGGGCACCTGGGATTTCGAAGAGGGTTAAGGTATATACGGACTCTTTCCGACCCAACTTTGAGCAGCTACAGCGCTCGCCACACAGCACATACAAGCATGCAGTTTTGCTCTCATAGTAGACCCAACTTTGGTCTATCCATACAAAAAAGAGCGACGCAAAAGCATTTGTATTTGGCGCAGTACGACGTCTCAAAATCACCCCCAAAAACATGCGATTTGGCGCTACTGAACGAACCGCTGGGTATTTTTCAACATCCAGCATACCATTCGATTCGTCTCGCTGAGACGAGTCGATCGAGACCTCTGGCGCCGTTCTACATTGCCTCTACGCAAAGTTATTCCAGAAAAACCTTATATTGGGGGCTATCGTTTGAACGAAGATTGCGCAACGCACAGGCCGTTTCAAGGTGCGCACAGACGCTTGTTGAAAAGTTCAGGTGATGCTCTTTCATATGAGTACTCTGCCGTTTTCCAACTCGCCCTGGTTGTCTCAGGAGAGATCGATGAAGATAGGACCTCATATATCCTGTTTACTATAGTATACTCTGTTCAACGAAAGAAAACGTCGAGAAACCCATACTAACGGGTAAACTGGTGAGATTGATGTTTCATGCCACAGTAGAACTTGCCTCTGAGTACATTGACGTTTCATCCAGTCACCCTCCCCTTGATGTTTCATAAAGTGCCCGTGCCCAAACCCGCTATTATTTTGGAAAGAGTCCGTATATACCTTAAGTGTCCGGGTTTACCCCATGGTACCCTACCTTGCAGCTGAGAATGTTTCCGAAGGTGCTGAAGGTATCGTTGATGGCCTTGTTGTCGATGCTCTTGTCCAGGTTCTTGATGAAGATGTTTCCCACACCCGAACGACGCAAGGAAGGGTCTCGCTGAGACCACATGATGCGAATGGGCCGACCGTTCAACGAGTCGAAGTTCATCGTGTCCAGGGCGCGTTCAGCTGTAAAAGGAAGAGAAAAGAGCCAACTATTAGAGGATAGAAAGCTTGGTAAGAGGTTCGCGGTCACTTCGTTGCGGTTTTTTTCGTGGGGGACATTTCGTTGCGGACCTTTCGTTGCCGCGGTCACTTCGTTGCGAGAAGTTTCGTTGCGGTCACTTCGTTGCGGTTTTTTCGTTGCGGACATTTCGTTGCGGCCGTCCTCTGGTCATTTGGTTGCGAGAACTTTCGTTGCTGGTCATTTCGTTGCGAGATTTACCAAAGCCTAAGCCTAAGCCTAAGCCTGCAACGAAATGAACGGCAACGAAAGTACTCGCAACGAAATGACCAGAGGATGGCCGCAACGAAATGTCCGCAACGAAGTGACCGCAACGAAAGTTCTCGCAACGAAGTGATCACCGCCGCAACGAAGTGACCGCAACGAAGTGACCGGCAACCAAGTGACCGTATCCCTGGTAAGGGTACTCTAGAAAAGTGTGGCGTGCCGGGGTTCCGTATGGCGATAGCCGGGCCCCGAAAAGAGGGGAGAGAAATAGGACCGAACGGGAATCGAACCCGCCACCCTCGGACACAGCTGTAGACTTAGGCACACCACCAGGGACCGGTCCGGGGACAGATTATTGGCTAAACTCGCCTTACATACCATAGAACTAGTTTACGTACACTACTACTGGCCTCGGACAATACACACGCAGTACGTGACAAAAGCAACTATTACAGAATAAGAGCTCGGTAGGGCACTCTGGGGTAAATCCGACCATATCGGAAAATCCAGCCACCTAAGTTTCAGGGACCAATCGATGCCGCGTTCACCATACGTCCATAAAATCCGTACGTCCGTCAACCTGTCCATCAACCCATATACGGTATACGGTTTAATGGACGGACGGACGTACGTAAGGATTTACGGACGAATGGTGAACGTGGCATAAAACGAATAGCATATACCAATCGATTGCTTGAACGCCCCTCTTTCAAATGAGCTGTTCGATTCAAACAGCAAGTTCAAAAGACCTTTGGTGGCCGGGTTTACCCCACAGCACTCTATATCTGATTTTGCCCCACCGTCCAACTTTACACGCCCAACAGTACCCTACATAGCCAAGCTTCCATCATACGTACCATCTGCGGGCTGTTGAAAGTTCACATAGGCGTAGCCCAGGGAGCGACGGGTGATCGCATCTCGACACACTCGAATGGAGAGTACGGGGCCGGCAGAAGAAAACTTCTCAAACAGCATAGCTTCCGTGACCTACAACAACAAAGGTCAAGAATTGGCAAAAAATCGGACAGAGTAGGTCACTTATGACTGGCATAGTCAATCCAACCCTACTTTGACATGGAGGGTTAGGCGGGCTGTCTTGCACAAAAAGGCTGTTCCATGTCATATCATACTCCTTGAGAGCAGATGCCAGATAATAAATTAGCGGCTTTGTTCAAGAAGCACCAACATGGATAAAAAGTACGCCCACTTGTTTCATATTTTGCGCAAAACAACCCACACCCATCCATGACAAAGTAAGGTTGGACCAACCATGCCACATATTTTGACAGGAATAGAAGGAGCCATGATTATTGCTACAGGGTGTTCCATAATTACCTCTGGATTCAGGTCGCCCACATAGAGGCTGGCCATGGGGTAGGACGTGAGATTTGCGACCGCAGCCATGGTTATCTATTTGTCCTGTGATGCGTAGAATAAAAATTGTGGTGAACTCTGAAACAGAGAGCATGGTCATTTTTTTCATATACTAACGCCATAGAGCCCAGCTTACAGGGTGTTTCAGAACTAACCGGCAGTAACTTCTTAAACTCTATACGGTACAATACAACAGACCATCTACTGTTGAAACACCCAGTATAACTGTTACGTCAAGCGTGCTACAGGGTGTCTCAAAAACGTCATCGACTTGCTCAGCTCAAATTGTACGTGGGGGAAATACATCTGAGCATCTTGGTAAACTTTTGAAACACCCTGTACCATTATTATTACGAAATCCAAACTACTATTATGAAATGAAAATGATTTCAGCTTACCAGAGAGAAAACTGAATCGTGACTTGTCCAACCAAAACGTTCAGAAGAAAAAACTTAGCAGTTGTCGTTGTAGAAAGCTGAGTTGGCTTGTGATTTGAGAATAAGTAGCTGATTGATGAAATTTGCTGATTTTTTGGGAATTTTCACACAGGTACACGGTAACACAGAGACGGGAGAACACACAAAACAAAAGAGATAATAAGTCCTTCTTTTTTGGGCGATTTTTCGACAGAGTTTTTTCTGATTTTTTTGGGGTTTTTATTTTGTATTTTTCAATTTTTTTCTCCGATTTTCATGGAGGAAAAACGGATTTTTTTCTCCTAAAGTCCGGCCGAATTTTGACCTCAGGAGCAAAACCGACCTTCCTTTGGAACCGACAATTCCACAAAAGAACGCCGACGTCGCGTGGCGATGCACGCAGGCGCGAAAATCATCCGCAAAAGAAAATAACCCGTAAACTTTTGCCATATTTGTTCACCACTTTGTCAAACTTCTCACCATTTTTAAACCTTATTTCGTGTATACTGCCGCAATAGAGCGCATTCCAATTCAATTGTCCAGTGTTTTACCTGAAATTACCGGTAATAATTACCGCAAAGGGCGGAGTAATCAATAATGCGGCCATTGAACCGATTGCATAACTGCTACCCTGAACATCAACAAGTTACGAAAATACGTCAATGCTTTTGATAAATACAGCGCGCTTGTGGCACTAAATTTCCCAAACGAACAACATTTTTACGGTACGTACAGTTTGCCATTGATAAGCTACGTATTTTATTCACCCGTACAAAACTAGCATTACAAAATATTGCCACAAAATAGTTGCTCATAATTTTCTTGCTTCTACTCTTCAAGTATACAGTCAACTTCCCCTGCAGAAAATTTTCTTGAAAATTGCATGAATCTAAAGAGAAATACCAACAATTCACCATACACCACAATCTGAGCCAAAAACATTCTTACACGTACACCTTTATACCTTTGGATTTCCTAAGGTGTGAAATATGAAGATGGTAATTCCCAAAGCCATGTTCAAGGATGCCACCAAAGTGTAGAGGGCTACATTTGCATAATAAACGGCGAATAGGCCAAAAAACCACGACCCCACTGCCGTTGGAAGGACAAACAGCAATCCCTTCGAATTTGCCCTGAAAATAAAAAAAAATATTTATTTTTTCTGGCCACAAAAATTAACATTTTGTCGTTGACAACCTGTGTTCCTCTGTGCTGTGCTGTGCTTCACATTTTAGTGCAGCGTTTTTATCTGCGGAAGCCCTCAAAGCCTCAAAAACTACATAGTCGAAACATCAATTTTCCAAGTTCACCCAGATACCAAAATATACAGGGTGTCCCATAATAAACTCCGGGGTTTTCCGCGGTAATAACTCTCGAGCTAAAGCTCATATTTCAATGCGGTTTTTTGCAGTATGTAGCCAAGGCTTCAATCAACTTATAGGCAGGCAAAATTTCATGATTCTATTTCTATTAGAACTGGTTCAAAACAGCTACATTCTCTAGCCCCCAATTTCTATGGACTTCCTCCAAATAAACAAATTTCGGCACATTTTTTTGGCATAGTTAGTTACTATCAACCCCTGCCAATTTTGCTCAAGTGGCTCATTAGCAATCCACATGGCGAGAGAGCTTGACGTGTGGACGTCAGTTCAAAGTCTAGAAGCGTAATACAAATTTGCGTTATCTTAAACCGCAATTCTACAGTACTGAGGAAAAAACTGCAAAAACGGGACCATAACTTTGAAGGCCAATAAAACCATAACCAATGAAGCTACGCAGATGAAATTTTGCAAGAATCTAAGTTGAAGCCTTGGCTACATAATAGAATAAACCGCATTGAAATCTGAGCTTTAGCTCGAGAGTTATTACCGCGGAAAGCCCCGGAGTTTATTATGGGACACTCTGTAGAATAATGAACACGCGGGAACATAACCCACATTGCTGCCACAGCCTGTCCTTTGTTCGTCCCTGGCAGTCTGCCATAATCTCCCATTCCAGCCGCTTCCACAGTCACTATCGTGACTGCTGACAGGAAACCAATTGGCGCAAAAGTTGCCATCGCGACTGAACTCCCCAGGTTGGTCCAGCATCTGCGTAAAAATAAGTTCAGTTTTGACATCACGCCTAATGTGATATCTATAAGCACGTGATTGATTAGGCATCTTGTCAAAATGCAATGATCGCTTACGACCAATGTGAAGACATTTCATTGAATTTTAGCATGCCCGTGACTCCAGTGGTTAGAGCTGGAAAAGACCAACCAATCACAGCGTTTTGCAGGCGGGAGAAATATCCTCCGGCCGAAATAACGTTTGTGGCCACAGCGTATGCTTGCAAGGATTCCAAAGCCATGAAGGTAAAGGAAGCAGTGAAGAAGTATTGCAGGGCCATTCCAGTAAATTTGCAGCCAATCTGAAAGAATGGAAATCGCTCAACAAACATATTGAATTTGTAAAAGAGAACCGATTTGACTCACGTTGTATTCTGTCTTGTCTCTCATTAGTAGGATGAGAATATGAGCTATGAGAATTGCCAATTCATTATGCATGTGCAGGCATCGTTCGTGAGAAAAATCCCTGGAAAAAACCACTTGATCCAGTTATACGCGCTTTCCAACAAAACAGTTGATCAACACACCAACTCCAGACTTTACCCACCTCAGGATCAAATAAATGGCCAATGTGACAGAGAGAGAAACGATGATGAATGTACATCCCATGGTCTGCAGAGCTCCAACCACCACCTCCTGTACCTCATCCATTGGCCATACTGGTGTTGTTGTGAAGTAGGTAGTAGTGGTTGGGGAAGGTGGTATGGTGCTTTGGGTAGTTGTTACTTCAGTGGTCACGCCAGTAGGCTCAAGTGGGCAGCTCTCTACTCCACACGCCTCTTCCTCCTGTCCTGGGCATGCAGCTCCACCAAACCGGGGCTTGACTCTTACAATTGGAGTCCTGATACGAAGGCCGCCTCCACAACTCTTGGTGCAGAATGCACTCCACTCATTCCACTCAAACACACAATTTATGGGGCAAGGCTCCATCTGGCACACGGTGTCATCCAGTGAGCCAACCAAAGGACATGGCCTACCACCTCCAGTGGCTTGGGCTTGTATTGATTCCACCATCCTAGTTTTGCGCCCAAGATCACAGGTGGTCGAACAAGGGCCCCACTCAGACCAGGTGAGCTGGCAGTCTTCCCGAGGACCTGGACAGGTCTGCATGTGGCAGGGTTCTTTCTCAGGCTCTGGACATGAAATCCCTGGGGCGATGGCTGCTTGGATGACTTCAGCTTGACGTTCTTTGATGCCAACTCCACAGGTAACATCACAGGAGCTCCAGGACTGCCAGTTGAAATTGCAGTCTCTTGCATAAGCTGGAGGTGTGGTTGTAGAAGATGTGATTGTTGTGGTTGTGGTGGTTGAAGTTGTTGTAGATGATGGAGAAGCTGTAAGTGTAGATGTGGTTGGGACTGGAGTTGTCATCTTCGTAGATATGATTGGGGCTGGAGTTGTTATCTTTCTAGATGTGATTGGAGCTGAAGTGTGTGTTGGAGTAATTGTGGAGGTAGTTGTAGTTGTAGTTGATGTGCTGGTAGAGGTTGTGGTGGTTGTAGTGCTCATTGTGGTAGAGGTTGTGGTCGTTGTCGTTGTAGTGGTTGTCATTGTAGAAGTTGAAGTAGTTGTGCTTGTTGTCGTGCTAGTTGTAGTTATGGTTGTGGTTGTTCTTGTTGCAGTGGAGGTGGTGGTGGTGGTGGTTGTTGTGGTTGTTGTGGTGGTCGTTTTGGTGGTCATGGTCATTGTGGCGGTCGTGGTGGTAGAAGTAGTAGAAGTAGTAGTAGGAGTAGTAGTAGTAGTTGTTGTTGTTGTGGTTGTGGTTGTAGTAGTAGTAGTTGTTGTTGTAGTTGTTGTTGTGGTGGTGGTGGTGGTTGTGCTCGTTGTTGTAGTAGTTGTTGTTGTACTGGTGGTTGTTGAAGTCGTGCTTGTAGTAGGCGTAGTTGTAGTGGTTGCTGTAGTCGTAGTTGTAGTGGTTGCTGTAGTCGTAGTTGTAGTGGTTGTTGTAGTCGTGGTAGTGGTTGCTGTAGTTGTGGTAGTAGTTGTAGTAGTCGTGGTCGATGTGGTTGTGGTTGTACTGGTTGTGGAAGTAGTTGTAGTGGATGTAGTTGTAGTAGTTATTGTACTAGTGCTTGTAGTGGTTATTGTGCTAGTGGTTGTTGTAGTTGTAGTTGTAGTTGTGGTAGTTGTTGTACTAGTCGTTGTAGTAGTAGTCGTCGTAGTAGTAGTCGTTGTAGTAGTACTAGTTGTAGTAGTTGTCGTAGTTGTAGTTGTGGCCGAAGTAGATGTTGTTACGGCTGGTGCAGCTGCTGTAGTGGTTGTGCTGGTAGATATTGTTGATGTAGGGGTCGTAGTTGTGGTTGTGGTTGTTGTGGTAGTAGTTGAAGTTGTGCTTGTAGTTGTGGTTGTTGTTGATGTACACTCTTGTGGCATGCCTATGTGTGCACGAAATATCAGCTCCACAAATAAATACATACATACAGGCCATTCTACCACCCATGCACTTCTTAATTTAGGAAAGGAAAAGCTTACTTTGATATTCACAAATCACGCTGGCTTTATCCATCATAAAGTCGCATTGGAAGTCATCGTATACATAACGATTACTGAGCCATCGGGCCAACATACAATCTTGATCCGCTCCATCCACTATTACATCTGGAGGTAGCCAATCAACTGGGCCCACAACTTGGGCGTCATCGTACCACATCCATTCAGTAAAATTTGCATTCGGATCCACCTGATGCGAGGCGACAGTAGACCTCATTCCAATCCAGAATTCTCGGCCATTAACACCTCCAGCAAATTGGCTCAGGAATGCGAAGGTGTCATTGTTCAGGATGACCGGCAACCGCCCCGCGTAGCCAGGTGGTGCAGAAACCTGGCAGCCTACGCTGTGAGCGACGACGCCTTTGACTTCAGCGCGACCAAAGTAGTCGACGTAGCAGGACTGTGTACCTGGAAACCAGGTACCATTGACAATGGCGGCGCAGTCTGCTTCTTGTTGGGCTGAAAGAGAAAGAACTTTATTGTATGCAGCTTTTCATTCCGTAATTATGGAGGACTATCATATTAAATTTGAGCCTAAGTAAGGTTAAGTACCGCACTACCTACAACCCAGATTTTGTCGAAAATGTGAAAGTAATGACAATGACGCTCGATCGAAACTGGCCTACTGGTAAGAGCTGGGAAAAAGTCAGACCCCTGTTGGACATCGTATCGTAACTATCTTATCTACAGGGTGTCGTCCCACGTAGACCTCCCTAACGACTCAGCCTTATAACTTCCGTACTACAGTAGATATCAAGCTGAAATTTTGTTCCCAAAAACCCAAGAATATACCATACTTTGTGGCAAAATTTGAGCCAGATAGGTTAACTAGGGATGAAATTACGAACTTTGCAAATTTGCGACCACGTTTTTCAACATTTTGAAATCGGTGGTGCCAGTATTGACCTCGACAACTTCTTGAACGCTGTCATGGGCGGTAAATCGCCTGTAGTTTTGCATACTTTGTGTTCTGGACTGTGATAATGTTCAGCCATTGTTGTTCCACCATATTGCCATGTCGGATAAGCTTCTTGACCATGCTGAGCAGAAGATTATAATCTCAAAACCATGCTCAGTGCGGAAAATGATAAAAACAGGGTCCAAAAATTTCTACGCCTGTAATTGCGTTCGCTGTGGGACCATCCGGCTCAAATTTTGCTACAAAGTATGGTATATTCTTGGGTTTCTGGGGACAAAATTTCAGCTTGATATCTACTGTAGTACGGAAGTTATAAGGCTCGATCGTTAGGGAGGTCTACGTGAGACACCCTGTATCTTTTATCCCCATCCCCGCACACAACACTTGTACATACACCCACGAACCGTACATATACCAGCTGCTCAAACGCTACATTACATCCGTACACAGTAAGCAACACTGTCTACGGTACTAACTAACTCATAAAACTCACCCAGGGATAGAATCACTGGACAACCAGATGTTGTAGTTGCAAATGCAGTGGATGTAGCTCCGGTTCCAGTGGGGGTAATAACTGTGGTCGGAGCTGTTGTAGTAGTCGTGATTGAAGTTGTAGTTGTACTAGGAGTTGTCGTAGCTGTTGTAGTAGTTGTTGAAGTTGTAGCTGTACTGGTTGTTGTTGTTGTCGTAGTAGTAGTAGTTGTCGTCGTTGGTCCCAAATAGAATTCGCAAAATACCTGGAACGCAACGCACTCCGATGGAAAAAATGCGCAATACAAATACAGTATTATGTCAATAAAGAATACAGAGGAAGAGGTGTAGAGTTAAGCGTGCGATTACCCAATAGTATTCTTAGCGCAACTGGTCCATAAAATGTAGGTTTGTCGTATGTAGTTTGTAGGGTACCGTGGGGTAAACTCGGCCATTGGGGTAAAACTGGCCACCTAAGCTCCTTTGAACTTGCTGCTCCAGCAAATGAGGATCCAAATACAGTTCATTCGAAGGAGGAAAGTAGTAAGAAATCGATTGGTATCCTCTTTGTCTCAATCTGTCCATTGGTTGCTGAGTTATGCAGCCCTGAAACTACAGTGGCCGGATTTACCCCATAGTACCCTACGTACTTTAGCGTTGCTTCCGCTACACGCTTTGTCGTTAAAGGCTTGACCGGGTCCGCTGTACTTAATCCGTGCGCAATCTTCCGATCCGCCCCCGTCGATTCCAATCTGTTTCAGGGTTGCCAGATGCGTGGCAGTCTGCAAAACCGCCGCGGTCTCGCTGTCGAACCACACCCAATCGTTAAGAGCCGTGTCGCCAGGATTGCCAGCTTTCAATCCCGCCCCCACCAGTCATCCGTATACAGCTCTGGATAGGCGTTGCAAACGCGATCGTATATGGTCTCGGTCGGCAACACTGCCAAACGCCCGACCCAGCCCCCCGGTGCCTCTGCTCTGCGCTTCGCAACCGCGCTGGGAAAGTTCGTGTTATCCGACGGATAGATCTTGAAACAAGATTGGTCGTCGGCAGGTAGAATCCGTCGAGGTTGCTCGCGTTGCAGGTTGTCGCTAAAATAATGGAGGCTGTACGGACGTACGGAGAGGCGTTACATCGGATGTACGGATCGCAAGCAAACGTACGTAGTACCGTAGTCCAGTGCCACAAGAATGTGTACTGTACAGCATGAACATTCCATGTGGAAAATAAAAGCTGCGGGGGACAGCTATACTATTTGTCATGTAAATGCAATAATTTCTTTAGCTCTTTAGCGAACTTACCGACATGAAATAAAAAACGCCATTAGCCTAAAAAATAAATAAAATGAAAGAAAAAACAAATTTCTTTCGCAATCACATAATTTTCTCCACAAAAATTGACATCTGAAACATAAAAATAATGTGCTAACATCCCTCTCGATGCTTGTAGGTTGTTCCAGAATTGGAATACTGTCACGAGGAAACAATGCGGAAAAATGCGTAGCAAGCGGAATTTGTTTTTTTTGCCTTCATTTTTTATTTATTTTTTAGGCTAACGGCAGTTTTTTATTTTCATGTTCAGACATAACGGGGGCTAAAAAGCAGAAGAAAATTATTGCATTTACCATGGGCAAACAGTATAGCTGTCCCCCCTATAACTTTTTTATTTTTCTGTGGGTTGATAAAATATACAAATTCTGCAATATGACAAGAAGTTGCGCAAAATCAATGAGAAAAGTCTGCTGTCTTACGGACCAGATGTTGGGCGGTTTGTAGCAGAGGGTTCCGAGGGGCGGTGTCTGGCGCCTCATCTGAAAACGAAATAAATATATGAAAACGAAATAGATTGGAACATTTTGTTGGCTCAGTTTTTGTAATAAAACTGTAAACATGAAACTCAAAAATCTCCCGCTATGTACGTGTAGATCCTGTAAGTACCTAAGCCCTAGTTGGGTATTCCGAGAAATAGTTTTTGCTAAACTTTCCGTCCTTTACATGAGCGACCACCCAAAGTCTTAGCGCAACTGGTCAATACCTACCTGGCACAAATTCACATAGCATCGTGCCCAGCTGAGTTCAGATGCAATTGGCGCTTTCAAATGAAGCTGCTCCAACTGAGATCTTGCCACAAATGTCCACGCCGGTACTCCATCGGTGGCATATAACCAGTACAAAGCACAGTGTTGGCAGGATCGGTGTACCACTCCCACGCTGCTCCTATTTTCGCAATGGAAACCCGCGCGTCGCCAAATACCAAGGCCGGGTTCACATCAAGAATGCTGTCGAAAAGGCTCT
>JASAMW010007002.1:0-11110 GCA_030247985.1 Epsilonema sp. ZAB3_2
TGCCTTAAGAAAGGTCAAAATCCTACAGGTTTTGTTCCAGAATGGGGTGTGGCTTTAGTTATCACTCAGGCTGATAGTCTATTATTGCAGAACCCCTAGTTGCTCAGGTTTAATTCTTGATGAGTCTGATACCTGCCTACTCAGGCTACTGATGTCCTCAGCTGTGAGGCTGTCCACTATGGCTGGTATTTGGGTACTTAGAGCTACAGTACCCCAGTTCATCCTCCTCCCTCAGCTAGTAGCTGGGATCAGGGGTGCCACACTTATGGCTAAGAGGTGTCACACATTACAGACATTGGTATAAATGTAATACTTTGAGCTGCAGCTTGCTTGGTGCCTGCCTCACAGGGAGTGAGTGAATTGTGGAGCAGTGTTTGCTTGCTGTGCTTAAGTCCTTGTTGGTTAATGGGGCTGCACATAGTTGTAGCCTTTTATGACCAACAAGTGCCATGGGAATCCATGATTTCTACACAAAACAGTACCATTTTGCGCAAATTACGGCTAGGTACAGAGCAGCGTGTGGTTACTACTTTGAATTCTGCAGGAGAAGAATTGCTTGAGCCCAGGAGCCCGGCCTCCCTGTCATAAAATATCATAAGATGTAGTTTGCCTCTTGGCACACTAGGCATATGCCTTGTATATTGTGTTATTTTAGTCAATGCAAACCTGCAACAAAGTGGAGATTTCACTCAATTTGATATTGTGGCGCTAAATATCTTGCCACCAAAAGGAAATGTTCACTTTGAGGAACCGGCCTTTCCGCCACCCCACAAAAGTCAAAAGTGCCACGAAGTTACTCCACCTTTGTCCCATGATAAAAAGATCAGCCGGTCAATGTGATAACGTGCATCCGGCGCTCCCGAAGCGAATGAAGGAAGACTTACGGTGCGGACGTAGTCGCGTTGCCCCCGGCGTCGTCGTCTTCGTTTTTACTACGTACGTATCGTAGTCTTCCTTCGTTCGCTCCCGGGACGCCGATCACGTTATCACATCGATGGCGCGTTCACCAGACGTCCATACGGACGTCCCACGCTCTGACGTATCTACATACATGAAGCATGTACTTCTAGATTGTCCGACGTATTTAGGAGTACACGATTCATGTATGTAGATACGCTCGATGTACGTCCGTACGGACGTCTGGTGAACGTGCCATGACCGGCTGATCTTTATCATGGGACAAAATGGTGATAAAGTTTGACAACTCCTATTGTAATTTGAAACTTACCCCGCAGTGTTATTATCTGCTGAGGCAACTGCATAAACCCTAACTAATGCAAGTTTCAAGACAAGGCATTCTAGAAAGTATAGCTGTGGTCAAACAAAATGCCAAGAGTATGGACCCACCTCCCTGTACCACCGTGCCCCAAATGGATAAGACGCCTAACCGGGTACCAATAAATTTCGACGAATTGATGTATTACTCAATTCGAAAAGCTCTGCCCTTGTTTTTGCATCGTGATTTCGCTACAAAAGTACGTTTAAAGAGCACAAATCCAAACTTATATCTTGAAAAAAGACTTTGAAAACTAAACGTCAAAAAAAGGCGTCAAAATAGTGTAAAAGCGTGGACACCGCGCCATCCTGGAGACACGTGGGACCGCAAGAAGAAAAATAACGCCAAAGGCTACAACTTCAGATCAACTCAAATCAATGCGGAGAGCCTAATCGCAGAATGGAAGAACTCATAACAAGCCAGGGATGGTGAATGAGTAGGTTGGCAACAGCAGAACGAGATGAGCTTCGCGTTAGTCCAACAACTGAGACCGAATATGATTAAACGAGATTTGCGCAACAAGTTCTGTCGCAGCTAAAACAAACACCACACCACGAAAATTACGTAAAAATTATGATGCAACATATTTGGTCAGAACAAGACAAAACCAGAAGGAATGGATAAAACCAACCAAACCAAAAATCCCGGCCATCCAGCTCGTGATCGATCATACTGTATCACTGAACAGCTGAGTGGAAATATCCCTTGTAAATAGTTTATGGCCACTGCGATGAGCAGCTGCGTTCTTCTCGTCAGCCTTCGGCCACCACACTACATATTCCCTCACCCGTGCATGAATATTTGGGTCGCCCAAGGCAAAGTTGGACCCAATCCAGCCTATCCATCAAAAACTGAGATTTTGATGAAATTTTTTAAAAAAAAATTTTCTTCAATTATTGGAGATATTTGCAGGTAAACGATTGGCATTGAATTTATGTTTTCGGCCATATTTCAGAAACGTTATACTTTGCACACATACTATGTTGGAATGAGCCCATGCCACTTGTATGGCGGAATAGTCGGGAAAAAGTTAGATTATGATTTTGTCTGCGAAGAGACCCATTGTAAAAGCATTGTGGTGACCCAGCCTAGGAGGTGGAATTGGATTGGAATGGGCTCAAATCAACCTATTTTTGAGGGTTGCTTCAACATAGGCTGAGTACCTCTCGGCCACTTCCTTTTTCCGCCATGACTGCCGGTACCACCGACCCTCAAAAATGTTCTCTCTACCCCGTTGGACATATATATGGCATAAGCAATGCGCTTCCTATGTTCTCAAAATTTTTAGTTTGGCTGAATCTTACACCCTCATGAATGGTGCATTTAGCATAAAAATAATTATGTACACAGTAAAGCAAGAACAAAATTTTAATAAAAATTTCCACTAGCAAACAATCGAATTTTTGAAAAATTTTGATGCTGAAAATAATGTAAAAAAAGTTAAAACTTCCCATATGGACAATTTTGTATTAGTCCAAACGGGTAAAAAGGACATTTTTAGAGGGTCTTGGGTGCGAGCTGGAGTCAAAAGGGGGGTCAAAGGGAGGTGGCCAAGAGCTGCTCAGCCTATGTTGAAGCGACATCAAAAATAGGTTGATAGAGCCCATTCCAGATCAAATTCGCCCTATTGCAGCTGAGCTATCACCACAGATGCTTTTACAATGGTATTTCCTTCGGCAGAGACAAACAATAAGAGACGTTGTGAAATATTTTGCAAGAGTAATGTGAAAAGGGGGGTACTTTTTGTAATTTGAGACAATATGCCTACAAATCCCATTGAAAAACTATGTTGATGAAATTTTAGTAAAAGCTGTCTATACATCATTGAGATATTGACGGGTAATGTAACATATTTGCAAATTTTACAACGATTTTAGCCGATTTTGACAAAATGCAAACAGTTTATATTTTTGACAACATAAGACCATAGGTACTATCCAGGATGCTTTTCTTGAGTCCAATCGGCCTCCTGTGTGGCTGAGGATAGCAAAATATTTCGTATTTGCACCTAGTTGCAAATTTAGTTTTTTTGAATACCCCGTGCAGGGCATGTATTGGCGCCGTGGTATTCAAAAAAACTAAATTTGCAACAGGTGCAAAATATACAGAAATGCATTTTTGTGATGCTATATCTCGCCACACAGGTGGCCGATTGGCCTCAAAAATTGGTCCAGACTTGGATCCCTATGGGATGTATGTGTGTACAAAATTGTAGCCCTTAAGCCCTGCGGTTGCTGATATATTGCTCAAAACGTTAAAAAATCACAGAAATGCGACCTGCCCACCTTTACCCATCAATATCTCGATGATGTCTGAACAAACTTTTTGAAAACTTCATCAACATAGTTTTTGATGGGGATCCATAGGCGTATTTGTCGATTACAAAAAATACCCCCCTTCCACGTACTATGCAAACGCTACAGAAAACGTCTCTTATTGTTGTCTCTGCCAAAGGAAATACCATTGTAAAAGCATCTGTGGTGATAGCTCAGCTGCAATAGGGCGAATTTGATCTGGAATGGGGCTTATCTACCTATTTTTGATGTCGCTTCAACATAGGCTGAGCAGCTCTTGGCCACCTCCCCTTTGACCCACGACTCCCGGCACCACCGACCCTCAAAAATGTCCTTTTTACCCGTTGGACAATACGAAATTGTCCATATGGGAAGTTTTAACTTTTTTTACATTATTTTTAGCATGCAAAATTTTTTCAAAAATTCGTTGTTGCTAGTACATTTTTTATGAAATTTCTATTTCTTGCTTTGCTTTACTGTGTACATAATTTGTTTTTTATGCTAAATGCGCCATTAGTGAGGTAATTTCACGAAACTAAAAATTTTTAAAAACACAGTGAAGGAAGGCGCATCCATCCATATACGTAATGTCGCGATATGTCCAACGGGTAAAAAGGACATTTTTGAGGGTCGGTGGTGCCGGGAGTCGTGGGTCAAAGGGGAGGTGGCCAAGAGCTGCTCAGCCTATGTTGAAGCGACATCAAAAATAGGTTGATAGAGCCCATTCCAGATCAAATTCGCCCTATTGCAGCTGAGCTATCACCACAAATGCTTTTACAATGGTATTTCCTTTGGCAGAGACAAATAATAAGTGTGAGCTTTCCGACACTATATCTCGCCATACAAGTGGCAGATTGGGCTCAAATTTGGTCCAGACATGGGTCCCTATGGGGCATATATGTGTGCCAAATTGTAGCCCGCCACACACTCTGGTTTGCTGAAATATGGCCGAAAACGCTGAAAAACGGCAAAATGCGATCTTCCAACCTTTACCCCTCAATATCTCGATGATGCCTGAAGAAAATTTTTTTAAAAAATTCATCAAAATATGCAGTTTTTGATGGGGAATCCGATAGGCATATTATCTCGATTTCCCAAAATACCCCCCATCCGCGTACTATGCAACCGCTACAGAAAACGTCTCTTACTTTCTCGACAGCTGAGTGAAGTCAGTGGTTTCCTTCATGACCAATGTTCATGCACGGTGAGAAGGATGCTGTGCTAGCTAGTAGCTGCCGAAGGTGAGACGAGAGAACGCAGCTGCCTCCATTGTCCATTGGTGCATCATCATCGCCGTAAAGCGGAACTGCTTACAACTGTACTGTACGGATATGCATTTTCGCTCAGCTGTTCATGAATACATATGATCGATCACGAGCTGTATGGCCGGGAAGTTTGTGGTTCGTTGGCTTTATCCCCATTTCCCTTTATTGGTTTATTCTTGTTCTTGACCAAATATGGTTGCATAGGATTCGCATAAGAATTTTACGTAAGCTTTGAGGTAGTTGCACTGACTTTTCAACCTGCTAATTTCTTCGTTCATTGCGGTAGAATCCTCAGGTGCGGTTGGAGTCTGAGTAACTGCTTCAGCTGTTTGTTTTAGCTCGACAGAACTTGTTGAGGCAAATCTATTCAGTGGCAATGGTGTTCGAGTCTCAGTTGTTGGAGCTAACTGCAGCTGAACAGGTGGAGCTTCATCTCGTTCTTTCAGCTGCTGTTTCAACCACTTGATTTCGCCATCCTGGGCTTGTATGAGTTCTTCCATTCTTGCGATTAGCTCTAGGCATGACTTGAGTTGATCTGAAGTTGTAGCCTTTGGCGTTGCACCTTCTTTCTCTTTTGCGGTCCTAGTATGTTCTCCAGGATGAACAGTAGCAGTGGGAAGTTGGCCAGTTGTCGGCGCTTTTACCGCTTCGTTTTGACGCCTTTTCTTCAAGCGTTTGGTTTTCGAAGTCTTTCGAGATATCAGTTTGGACTCCTGCTTCTTTCTTTGACGTCTTTTGTAGCGAAGATAGCGAACTGCAAGTTCCACTGAGAGGGGCAGAGCTTTCGAAATTGGTGATGCATGATTGCGTCGAAATTTATTGGGGATACGGTAGGCGTATTTTATGCCATATGGGGCACTGGATTTACAGGGAGGTGGGATCCAGTGTTTCTTTGGCATTATGTTTGACCACAGCTTGTCTATCTAAATGCCTTGTCTTGGAAGACTTTGCGGTCGTGGGCTTTTGCGGTTGCTGGGCAATAATGACGCTGCGGGGTAAGTTTCAAATTTGCGATGACTATTTATTGCAAACTTTGTCGCCGACGATCCACCTTTGTCCCATGATAAAGATCAGCCGGTCATGGCGCGTTCACCAGACGTCCGTACGGACGTACGTCCGACGTATCTACATACATGAATCGTGTACTCCTAAATACGTCGGACGATCTAGAAGTACATGCTTCATGTATGTAGATACGTCAGACGTACGTCCGTATGGACGTCTGGTGAACGCGCCATCAATGTGATAACGTGATCGGCGTCCCGAAGCGAACGAAGGAAGACTACGATACGTACGTAGTAAAAACGAAGACGACGACGCAACGCGACTACGTGCACCGTAAGTCTTCCTTCATTCGCTTCGGGACGCCGATCACGTTATCACATTGACCGGCTGATCTTTATCATGGGACAAAGGTGGATAACTTCGTGGCACTTTTGACTTTTGCTTGGTGGCTGCGGGAGGCAGCCAGTTTCGTTCAACTGAACTTGTTCCTTTGGTGGCAACTGCTTTTAGCGCCACGAATCAAATTGAGTATTCAGTGAAGGTGTCACTTTGTTGCAGGTTTGCATTGAGCTGAAATGAGCACCGAGAATATCAAGGCGGTATTGTATGCCTGGTGTGGCAAGAAGGGCAAAGGAACTCCCGTCTACAATGATATTCCGATGAAGCGGGGAAGGGCCGGAGCGCCTGGCAAATTCAAATGCGAAGTAAGCTCTCCAAAACAATTGCTTTCTCGTGCAGAATTCAAAAGTGCAACAAAGGTAACCCACACGCTGCTCTGTACCTACTGGTAGGCCGTAATTTGCGCAAAATCATATGGTTATGTATGTGGAGTGGTGGATTTGCATGATGGGTGCGACTTGTGTAATTGCAGGTTCACATAGAAGGCTACAACTATGTGGGCGTGGGCGTGTCGGGCAACAAGAAAGACGCGGCGACGAACGCTGCTCGCGATTTCGCTCAGTTCCTTGTGAGGCAGGGAGAAATGGCACCAAGCGAGCTGCCAGCACTCGAGGTGCACTACCGTATTGTAGGCTGCGTGTCTGTAATGTGTGTAGACACCTCTTCACCATAGGTGTGGCACCTGATCCAGTGTGCCCCCTATGCAAGGAGGAGGATGAAACAGCACTCCACCATTTGGGGGAGTGTGTAGCTCTGAGCTACCAAAGGATCCAGGCCATGGGTGTGGACAGCCTCACAGCTGAGGACATCCGTGGCCTGAGTGGGCAGGATCTCCTCAGACTCATCAAGAGTCTGGGGAGGTACTGAGCAAGACTGGTTCTCAGGGGTTCTGCAATGGGTAGACATTCAATTCGGCCTGAGCAGAGCGGGGTGGATCATGACTGAAGCCCTGCACCCCATCTACTGGAACTGGAACTGGAACCGTATTGTAGGATTTTAAACTTTTCTATAGTTCGTGGTGTTGATGGGTACAATGGGGTAAGTCGGGCCACTTTCATTGGTGAGGTATACCCGGCCACCCACGCAGAAAGAATTGCCTTCAGTACCAGGTGACCGGGTTTTACCCCATGGCATGGTCGAGTTTGCCCCACAGTACCCTACAAACTGACTTCTGTTTATTACTACCCCGTAATACCTTACCTATGTACGTACAGCTAAGTATGGTCTTCGACTCGCTCGTTATATAGGCGCAACAACTGGAAGGCCCTGCGATGATGCCCTTTGGGGGGTTTGGAGGGGAAGAAGGGGGAGGGGGTGACGCTGGTGGATGGGGCCCCACTGCCCCACAGCCCCCTGGAGGGGGAGCGCGTCGACCCCCGGGCCTGTTGGACGCAGAGGGTCAGGGTTCGGACGAGAGCTACGGCCGTTTTCAACAAGGCCCACCGGCTTGGCGTCAGCAGCAACAGAGATCCGAGCATCAGCAATATGTGGACAGACAAGCGGAAGAGGTTTCCCAGGTATGGAGCACAGCACGGTGTAACTTCGAAAGGATTCTTGCTGGCCGTTTGCATTCATGGTAAAAGTGATGAACAATGGGTCAGACCAGGGTAAATGTTGATGGTGTTGTGGAAGTAAAATAGTTTCACCATCAACATTTACCATGGTGTGACCCATTGTTCATCACTTTTACCATGACAGCACGGTGTGGTATAGCGGCCTATCCATTAGTTGCGTTATGATGGACCCTGACCACGAGGGGCGTCCTTGCGCCCCGCTTTCTGGTAACGCAACTAGTAGATAGATGAGAGAGTTTATGTATGTGGTATGTATGGCATCGTGATAGTATTCGGTTGATGGTATAGCTTGTTTCTGATAAGACATATAAGCACAAGAGAAGCAGTTTGAAAAATTGGGCAGCCAGTGCGTGAGTCGAACACGCAACGCAGAACGGCTTATATGTCTTAATAGAGTACACCCGCGCTAAAGACTATTCCATCATGTCTTGCGTCTTCAGCTTGTTTCTGAATATGTCTGAATATTTCAGTCGGAATCGGTGGATTTTCGAGCGGATATCCATGGCGGTTGGACGCTGGACAATTGTAAGCAGAGACTGAACATGTACCTACAACAGTCGAAGCAGAACGCCCAGGACTACATCTACAGACCAGTGGGGCCTGATCACAATAGGTTTGTGTACTTGAGTTTGTCCTCAGATCAGAAACGCTGCTCTGCTGTTGAATGTTGTGTCGGCGGTTGTTTCCAAAACGATGTCAGCAGCAGTAGTAACTGAGTAGTCAGAAGTACGCTACACGCATGGTGAGTAAGCTCACTGGGAATTCACTTACAGTATGTATATGAACTCTGTGTTGACGCATTGAGACAGCCGTGAATTCACAGTCCCGTCTGAACATGTGAGAATGCGCAATACTTGAAGTTCACATTCATTGTGAATTTACCGTGAGTTTCCTCACCACGTGTGTAGACATTTTGCGCACTGGTGCTGAGGTTCAGTAGGAGCGTGGCTTGAGTGAGTATGCACGCACATTCAGAATGACATGAGCTCCTGCAGAACCTCTTCAGGCTGCCTGCAGACGCTGGAGATTTTGCTGGAGCTTTTGCAATGCAATACACACCGGCAAACTTTCTAGCGTCTGTTGGCAGTCGTGTGCGCTAGTAGGAGGCTTGAAAAGCGAGACGTGAACAAGTATTTCAAGTTTAGACATGCGTATGATGAGCAATGGCGGTTTTCGCTTGACAGAAAACCACATCTGCTCAAAGTAGAGTAGGGTAGGAGGAGAAAGGATTCTGGATTCAAGGATGCATGAGGATTTCAGAGTTCACGTCTCGCTTTTCAAGATGGCCGATGGCCTCATCCTGTCTTCATCTTATCTTGACGGTAAGCTGAAAGAAACGAGTCGTCTTTTTGTACCATACTAGCCGTCATTACTCTAAATGTTGTTTGCAGGAGTTTCTCTGCTGAGCTGGCCATATACTGCAAGGAGCTGCATCGAAGTATGTAGTACAATGTTAGCTGGCTCTGCGAAGTATGTACATAAGTAGCGGAGCGGGGTGTGCACGTGTACTTTTTGTGTGTTGTAGAGTTGTTCGCGCGGGCTCAAGGCTCTACGAAGAAAACGGCAAGCGCTAGCTGTGCACTGTCCATGGTGCGACAACTGTATCACAATGGCGTCATAGAGAAGTTTACGCAGGAGGCAGGAAAAAAGAAGAGCATCGAACAGGTACATTACCTAGTATTCGCCTTGCTCCATAAGAGGAGGTGCCGTTTTCGCCCTCCTCGCCGATTTTTGAGCTGCAGTTATCACACACGCAAAGTACGCCGAAGCAATTACTTTTTGCAATTTTGGTATATTTTTCAAAACGTAATTGCTTCGGCGTGCTTTGCGTGTGTGATAACTGCAGCTCAAAAATCGGCGAGGAGGGCGAAAACGGCACCTCCTCTTATGGAGCAAGGCGAATATAAATGAATACATGCGTACGGCGACGTTTAGTGTAAATAATTACCGGTATTTCCTTTTATTTCCTTTTTTCCTTTTTGGAATTTCCTTTTATTTTAGCTGCCTGAATACGACGTGGCTGTATCTCCCGAAGTTGACACAGATCTAGCCAGTTATCTGGAAGCGATGGGACTTGAACCCGCTCTTCCTGTAAGCCCTGCTCCACCACACAATAGGTTCACACTGCAGTTTTTTTTTTTTTTTTTTTTTTTTTTTGATAAAAATTTTATTCAATAGATTACACTGTGCCATACATCATCCAGTGAGTTAAAATAAATAAAAATAAAACAAGGCAGCATAATACTTTATAAGCCAACTTTGAAAATCTTAATTTCCATTGTTATGTCCTATTACCGTATCCAACGCCCCCACCATTGCAGAAATTTCTCAGCACTTTTCGAAACCTTTGCGTTATAAAAATCGACCTGTATCCGTGAACGTACAAGTGCGAGTAAAGTTTGGATATTGACCATTTGTCCTTTCAGATTACATACATAAATGTATTGCTTTGCTAGCATTGCAAGGTAGTTCCACTTCATAACCAGCATCTCTGGCTCTGGAACCCCAAATATGACAGAGTACACTGACATCAAGACTGGCAGTCTTTGCCCTTCCCTTCGCTCAAATTCAGCTGAAAAAGCCTGCCACAAATCCTTGATGCTCGGGCATTCATACATCATATGCTCGATGCTTTCCACTACATTTTGGCATCGCAAGCAATATGGCGCATCGGCTTGCTTCTGCCGAAAAAGCCTTTGCCTAGTTGGCAGCACTCGGTGCAAAATTTTATACTGCAAAATTCGATGCTTGGAATCACTACTCATCTTACGTGCCAATTCATACATCGAACTCCAGAAGGATTCTTGGAACGGACCGTACTTTTCCGTCCATTTTTGTTGGCTTCGAATCGGCTTCTGCTGCGCTTGCATGAGCTTCGTTTTTGCCTTTTTTGCGTCAAAAAAAAAACTGATGAGTGTACCCGCGCGCACGGCCAAAGGAGGTCGTGTCTCCTTTTTCGCGGGGAAGCTACAATGAAGTCCGGCTAGAGGGCAACTTTTTGGATGGATATTGGACGCAAACCGTGAGGAAATGGGACTCTAGGAAGGAAAACCTGCATTCCCCTCCAGAAACTCTCAAGAATTTCTGTGTTGGGCGAGGAAATCGGTTCCTGCTGGCCTACCAACCGTATCCGTTTTCAGTGGTTTTTCTGACTGTCAAGCGTTTTCTGCTGTGGATTTGCTTCGCAAATGTGGATCGGTACTGTTTTCGTTGGATCAGGAAGCAGATTGGCTGCTGAAGGCGCAGTTTGGTCGGTAGAAAGTCAAGTTCCGCTGGTAGGCCCGTGCTCCGAGAAAG
>JASAMW010007003.1:0-10792 GCA_030247985.1 Epsilonema sp. ZAB3_2
TGGCACCTTTTCGTCTGCTTTCTTCACACCTGCATCCCAATAGACTGGGGCGGCTTCTGCTCGATTTAGAACCAGCGACTTGCTTCGCCCTGTAGTGGATGCCTCTACCGGTTGTGTTGAAGCTTGAAAAGGTCGTTCTTTTCCAATTCGGACGATGGCGCGACTTTCTTGTCGTCTTCCTTCCCCTGAGCTGCCGTGCTGTATGCAGGAATTAGTATCTTCCCAGCGAGAGGCAAGTGCGACAGAAGAAGTCTGTAAGGTGCACGGCCTTACGATCAAATCATGGGCGAATAGACAATTCAGCACCCTTTACCTGCCTTTTACACACTGCACCTAACTTAAACCACTTAACCTACCAGTACATTACTGTTTAGAAACAATGCATGCTGAAATATAATCCACAACTGCGCTTACAATCTGATACTTACAACGGTTGATCTGTCCACCTTCCAGCATGTCGACGCTGATCCCACAAAACCAACGCACCTTTACTACAACAGGGTACAGCCATACGACTGCAACTGGAGTAAACAAGCGCCTTAGGAAGCGTTCCTTGCATCAAAACTCCAATATATGACAACATATCCCAAGTACCAGCTAAAAGGCAAAAAAGCATTTGAGTGTACCGGTAGTAAGTCAATACCAGAAGATGGACAATATAAAGAAGTACGATACCGTTGGAAAGCAGAACGGCCGAAGCTCATGTAGCGCACCACAGAACCGAAAGCTAAAGCGTTTATCATCACAAAATGTCATGACAATATATTAGCATTACACGCTCACTGCTTTTGATGCACATATCTGCTTGGAAGGGACAGATAAGGTCGCAGGAAAATTGCTAAACTGCGTAAAATACATTTCATTGCATAGCTTTACCACGGTTTATTAAAATTTGGAGCAACATGTACAAGCACACCTACAGCCAGCTATTCCAGTGCCGTAGCATTGCAAGAAAATAAAGAATATTACAATCAATTTCGTTTTGTAGAAACGTACCAAGGCACCGAACCCAAATTGTACACAAGCCCCAGCGCTGTCAAATTGATCATGAATCGTGCAAACATATGAACAGACAAGATCCTGTGTGTACAATGAAAGAGCACCCGAATCGCTGAGACACACGTACAACGACGAATAAATAATACGTAAGTACTGCGTACTGTATTACCTTGTACCCACTGAAAAGAATGTCAAAACTGCCACCTGATGAAAAAGGAATAATCTGTCATGCTATCGCATCGTTGGTCTCTTTGGAAAACTGCGAATCCTGTCTACTGACCAGCGAGTCATGTCGTACGAGTCGATGCCAGAGACGGTTGAGACTGGCGCCGGAACCGGAGCTCACCACACCCGACGCAGAGCCACCGGAGGGAGAGGGCGTGGCCGGGTTTAAGAGGCCGATTCGCCGATCGTCGCAGGACATACTGCGCTTACTCATGCAGACGTAGGGCGGCCTCTTGCTGAGAGCTGCCCTGCTGCCGTCGTCCAGTACCATGGTCACCGTTTCGCTCTCCTCCTCGTCCAGCTCCTTGTGGAGCGTGTCGCGAGTGAGCGTGATGACAGGAGAGGCGTGGTGCCTGTGCTTGTGCTTCCTTCGCGCGATGGGACTAGTGCTGCAGGCCTCCTTCTCCTTCCCTCCCACTCCAGCTCTGTTGATGGCGGCGAAGAACATGTTCCTGCTCTTCTGGCCGCCACTCAGCATCCACTGGTGCACGGGCGCAGTGGCGATGCCCGCTGCTGCCTCCTTCTCCCTCTCCGCCAACAGTCTCTCGCATTCATCCGCCGCCGCCACTGCCTCCTTAACAGTCGCCTCCTCTTTGCCCGCTCCTCCGAATCTAGTTGCGGCCTGCCAAAAGGGGCGAGTAGCAGGGGGTGCAACGGTGCCGGATCCAGTCTCCACCGGCAGAGAGCTCAGCAGCAGCGGAGGCAGGCGATGCCGCGTCATTTTGCGCTGCGGAGGTCGGAACAGAGGGGGCGGGGGAACACTGCTGGACACCTTGGCGTCGATTGGCGCATCCTTGCCCAGCAGCCAATAGGTGCGCTGCTCACCTTTCCCCTACAAACCGTCACCATGGCGGAAGTACTACGTACGTGTGTACACAACAACAGATGCGGCGGTGACGTACATATATGTACGTACATGCAGCGTACGTGGAAAGTACCTTTATGTGTATGAGCCCCCTTTCCTCTAGGCAATATCCTCCAAGCAGATCCAAAGCGAACCTCACTTGCTCGCTGCAGTGAATTTTCAACTCTGCAAAAATAAGTTTATCCTTCCTTCGTCCTTGCTGCAGTGGAGAGCGGCAGTGTGTGCTCACCTTCTCCACTGGACTCCATTCTACTGGCCGTGTTCACTGTGTCTCCGAACAAGCAGTAGCGGGGCATGCTCGTCCCAACCACGCCAGTGGCGCATGGACCTACACAAAAGCTCTCACAAGCATCAAGAACGGATAAAAATAATGAGAAGAAGACTATACACTTACACCAAGCCCATACGGATCGACATCTAACCTGTGTGTATTCCGATGCGGAGCTTGAGCTGTGTGTTGGCCATGTGGGGTATTCTGAAGTTTCTCGCCGCCTCCAGCAGATGCAGGGCCATGGTGGCGATTTCGCCCGCGTGTCTGTCTCCGTTGCGAATCGGCAGTCCGCTCACCACCATGTACGCATCCCCGATCGTCTCCACCTTGTACACGTCGTAGTGATGCAGGATCTTGTCGAACATCGTGTACAGCGCATTCAGCAGATTTACCACCTGCCAAAAATCAAGCCACGTACTACCCTGCATACATACATACGTAACATACTCAGACATCGGCACGGTTTCCAGGGTGGGGTCTGTCAGGGTGGGGTTATGCTGGAGCAGAAAGAGTGGGGGCTGCCGCATACCCCAGGAAAAAATTTTTTCCTGACATACCCCCAGAATTTCCAGCATACCCCCAAAAAGAAATAGTCTGTAACATACCCCCAAAAAACACCAACATACCCCCAAATGTATGTTTGGGGTTATGTGAGCAGAAAATCATAGACTGGGGGTACGCGTGGGGGTATGTTGATTTTCTTTTTTGGGGGTGTGTTTGGGGTATTGTTCAAATTCTCAAAATCTGGGGGACTGCGTGGGGTTATGTGAGGGGGTGGGTGGGGGTGTGCTGAGCATACCCCCAGCTGACCCCAGGCCGACGTCTGCGTGCTAACGCAATGCAGTACGTACTTCCAGCGGAGTGCTGTGAGCGGACAGTGTAGTGAACCCGACGATGTCAGAGAAGTAGATGGTGACAGACTCGAAGGATTCCGGTTCCACGTCAACGCCTTTCATCAGCTGCGTTGCAACAGATCTACAAAGAGGTGTCTCTTCACCTTCACGCACACACTGGAGCAAGTGTGCGTACACTGGCGCGCCGAGTATCTTACTGGGGTAGCATGCGATGCAGGAGCACTTCTGTCCTTCTCTTCTCATCTGCCAGCTCCCTCGTTCGATCATCTACCAGCTCCTCCAGCTGTTCCTGATACTTCTCCATCATCATCACCATGTGATCCACCAAACTTTGCTTCCTACATCACATGCATAGATGTGCAGCTCACGCTGTACAACAGGTGTACAGTTGACAAGAAAGTTAGTATGTGTAGAGTACCTACTTACAGCATGCCGGCGAAAAGCGGTTTGAGCTGCGTGCGAATCTGTCGGAAATCCGGTCGCTCTTCAGCCTGCTCGGCCCAGGAAGCCTTCATCACATCCAGAATGTAGTTCTGACAGTCCAAATCCGCTACATCCGGGCGAAAAGGCGGATCTTCCCGACTCAACACGCGCACCAGCACATCTGCAGCAAACAGCAACAAAATACCACAATTTTCAGGATTTTTCGCCTATCCTCGGCAAGCTTGGAAAGCCATCTCCTGTATGGGCCCTTATTGTTATGTACGCACGCTGCGCATTACAGTATCGAGAAGGAATATTTGCCAGATGTGCCAGGGAATCGAACCCTGGACCTCTCGCGATCCAGGCGAGCGTCTTAACCATTTGACTACACACCCGGATGACCTCAGTCACACAATTTCCCCTTTTTTTCAGGCCGCATTCCGTTTACTTTTCGCCTCGTCCATGTCCACGCCGAAGTCGCCGCATAGTCCGAAGGGGCCGTTCCTCTCGAGAATCTCGTGGAGTATGATGCCGAAAGAGTAGACGTCTCCTTTGCGCGTGCCTCGGGGCGGTCGCGGCGGCCAGTGAGTGCCGCGCGACGGCAGGCGATGTTGGCGCAGGGAGGAGGAGGCGGAGGGCGGGAGGAGCGCGTCGCTGGTCGAGTTCCGCGACACGGACACTTTCCCCGCGCTGCTGCTCGCCCGACTCCCCGCGCCCGCTTGCAGCTGCAGCAGGTGCTGCTGTGGAGGCAGGAGTTCCGGCGCCGTCCACAACAGGCCGAACAGTCTTTCTCGTTCCGAGGAGTACAGGCGTCCTTCGCGGATCTCGCCCAAACCGTAGCCAGATATCTGCAGGCTCCACCTGGCCGTGATCACGCAGTTCGTCGACTTCAGATTCCCATGCACGAGGTCCGAATCGTGCAGATATATCATGCCCTACATACAAACGGACATCAATTATTACACACCCTAGGGTAGGGTACATAAAGTACTGTGCGACCGAAGATGGCACAGCTCAAAAGAGAGCGATGGCCTTCCACGTTAGATGCATTGTCGATTAGCGAACGAACAGCGCTTCCGTTGTCCGTCCAGCAAATACTAGCGAGAGTTGTCTTTGGGGCCCGTGTTGCGAAAAATAGAAACTCATGGCTTAGCAAATCCACATTAAAACGGGAAATTTTTTTAAGATTTTGTCCATGGGATGACCATCTCCGATTTTGCTCAAATTTTGCATGTTAGTAGTACCAGATAGGACAACCTTCCATGTAAAATTTTAGCATCCAACTCCTTTTGGTTCCAGCAGTATGACCCCACAAAGGTCAGGGTTTGGAGCCACTTTGGCCGTAATGTTCAAAGTGGATTATCTCAACTTCTACAGGGTGTCCCATAATACACTCCGGGGTTTCCGCGCTTATAACCCTCGAGTTATAGCTCAGATTTCAATGCGGTTTTTTCTATCATGTAGCCAAGGCTTCAACTTAGATACATGCAAAATTTCGTCTGCGTAGCTTCATTGGTTATGGTTTCATTGGCCTTCAAAGTTTTGGTCCCGTTTTTGCAGGTTTTTCCTCAGTACTGTAGAATTGCGGTTTTAAGATGATCCACATTTGTATTTACGCTTCCAGACTTTGAACTGACGTCCACGAGTCAAGTTCTCTTGCCAAGTGGATTGCTATGAACCATTTAGAGCAAAATTGGCAGGGGTTGATAGTAACTATGCCAGAAATTGTGCCAAAATTTGTTTATTTGGTGGAAAAGTCCATAGAAATTGGGGGCTAGAGAATGTAGCTGATTTGGACCAGTTCTAATTGAAGTAGAATCATGAAATTTTGCCTGCCTCTAAGTTGAAGCCTTGGCTACATAATGCAAAAATTAAAATTAAAATCTGAGCTATAGATCGAGAGTTATTACCGCGGAAAGCCCCGGAGTTTATTATGGGACACCCTGTAGAAGGAAGATTAGCGGCTTTTATGGGGTACCATTCGAAAGCTGGCTCCAAACCAAAGTGGCTCCAAACCCTGACCTTTGTGGGGTCATACTGCTGGAACCACAAGGAGTTGGGTGCTAAAATATTACATGGAAGGTTGTCCTATCTGGTACCACTAAAGTGCAAAATTTTTAGCAAAATCTGAGATGGTCATGGACAACACCTTTCCTGTTTTGGTGTGGAATTGCCCGGCTTGGTGATGGCAGATTGGAAGCCAAAGATTGGATCTGAGAGTCTCGTACCGCGTTCACCAGACGTCTAGATACGTACGGACATACGGACGTCTCTCCTAGATACGTACGCACGTCTGATGAACCCGGCATCAGGCGCGCTGTCGCTCTTGCAGCTACGAAACCAGAGGTTGAGCAACCAGCACTGGACAATTTTTAACACTTGTTAGCATGTGGGTACACGCACCTTGAGCAAATCGTCGATGAATGAAGCGATCCAGAGTTGATCCAGCTTGAAGCAGCTATTGGTGAGGACATCGTAGAGTGCTCCTTTAGCCGCCCACTCTCTCACCACGTAGGCCACGTGCTCCGAAGAGCAGCCGTTATTGTTGCTGGAGATGGAGTTGCTATTCTGCGTGAGTATGAGTCCGAGGAATGAGTTGAGATTCTGATGTCGCAGGATGCGCATCTGCCTCATCTCCAACGCCGCCTCTCGACTCAGCTCCTTGTAGCTGCGCTTATGCGGATAGCGATATGCCTGAATCAAGAATTCATAACTACGACAAAAATACTACGCAAGTTTCAATGATAAATCCAATTTCAATCCCAAGGAAAGTATGCAAATTCTTGCCTGAATCCAGACCAAGCTGCCGCGGTAGACACCCACCAAATTCTTGCCTGTCCACCCACCTTCCTCCATCTCGTGCAACAAACTCGCCTAATACATACGTACATATGCACACAACACACGCACAGTATTGTCTAGGCAGCCAGTAGTACATACATACATACAAGTAGGTCTATTTGACGCAGGTAGCAGTACGAAACCCACAGTTGTCGGCTGTACCTTGCTCACAGACAAAGTCTCCTGAATGTTTGCAGCTGCCTGAACAGTTACGCCAACTTCCTTCGGATCAATGCGCCACGCCACTCCCTCCAAAGCCTTCTCATACTTACGATATCTAACGATCAAATAATGACATGTATGTACAGGGTGTCCAAACTAAATTTACACAAAATTCAATCGATCATAACTTCCGTATTAAGAGGCAGAGAAAGATGCGACCTAGCTCATTCGAAAGGTCAATTCAAGAGCTATATTTTGATGTGTCTGCCGTTTCTGTACGCCCTACCATTCACGAGTTAGAGCGATTCTCGCAGACCACCTCAAAAACAGTTTTCCCAAAACTGAAGCCCACAGCAATTTCCTTATCATCTGCCTATTCTTTGCTTCAGCCAGAGATCGTTTGGCATAAAGCGAATGTCGCCCACCAACGCCCCTTAACTCATTCATCCCACTGTGTGGTATGACCTTTTGCGTGAATTTCTGCACTTTGTTGCCCAAATATCCACCCTCGATGCTGAATTTCGCATGCAATACCACCACTTTGGTTTGTTTGAGCATTTTGTCAAACTAAGCTCTTCAAAAATGCTAGAAATTCCATTTCCAGTGGTTCAGGTATAATGAAAAAGATCGCTGGTTAATGCTTTTGCTATATCGCATTCACACTGCCACGTTTTGGTCAAGTTATACCTCAATTAGCTCCGTTAGCTGAAAACTGTTTTAAATTCAGTTTTGGGAAAACTGTTTTTGAGGTGGTCTGCGGGAATCGCTCTAACTCGTGAACGGTAGGGCACACAAAAACGGTAGACATATCAGAATATAGCTCTTGAATAGAGCTTTCAGATGAGCTAGGTCCCATCTTTCTCTGCCTCTTAATACGGGAGTTATGATCAATTGAAAGTTGTGTAAATATAGGTTGGACACCCTGTACATACATCTATTGCACAACAGTACAATACAATTGTACGTACTACTTACAAGTAGCTACCTGTACGCGAATATTCCAAGAATTACAGCAAAAATGACCACAGCCAGTAGGACTCCTGATACGATCACAGATGCTCGCACTAGAAATCACAAAAGATAGCGCAACAGTGCATCAAAAAGAATGGAAGCTTCCAGTCAGACGGTAAGTAAACTCAATAGTGGACGCGGACCTGATTTCTCCTTCTCTGTACAGAGCTGATTGAAGAAGCCGCATTCTGGAACGGCCAGTGGTCGCTTGCCGCCTTTCCACTGGATTTCCGCGCCAGAACGCAAGCGCATAACCTGCACAAACAAATACCATACCATACACCACTGGATCACGGACTGTGAAAGTAGCGCGCTACACACGTGGTGAGTAAACTCACGGGGAATTCCCCATAAGTATGTGATGAAGCATAGGGAGGCCGGTGAACTCACCGTGAGTTTGAAACTCACCACGTGTGAACACGTGAGAAAATTTTTGCGCTTGGGAGCAAGTGAGAATGCTCTACACGAACAATAAAACTCGAATTTCCAACTCACCGTGAGTTCACCGTGAGTTTACTCACCGCGTGTGTAGCCCACTAAAGTATAAATTTTTATTCTGTGACCCATTGATTATTTTTCTCGAGAAATACGCGACGTAGAGCACTGCGGTCAAAACTTCCACGGCTAACTTTTGCTCGCATTTCCAATAAAAGAAACCGCTTGCGTCTATCTGCTCTCAGTGGCGAGATATCGCCAAATTCCTTCAGTACTGAAATCGGCGTCGACCCTTGGGCAATTCTAAACCTCGCAAACGCCCGAAAAATCAAAAAGTGGTAGAAATATGCATACGTGATGAAAACGATAAAAATGGGCATCGGGCGTACAGGGTAGTGGGGTGTCGTAGTTTGCGTGGTTCAGCGTCTGCCAAATGGTTACACGATTTCAGTACTGAAGGAATTTGGCGATATCTCGCCACTGAGAGCAGATAGACGCAAGCGGTTTTTTATTGCAAATGCGAGCAAAAAGTTAGCCGTGGAAGTTTTGACCGCAGTGCTCTACGTCGCGTATTTCTCGAGAAAAATAATCAATGGCTCACAGAATAAAAAGTTATACTTTAGTGTAAACAAATCCGTGCACGACCGATAAGAATAAATTGCGAATGTTTCACCGGAATTAGCACCCTCTCATCCTCCGGCTCTTCCCTCTTCTTGCTCCTCGGCCTCCCCTGCTTCTCCTCCCTCCTCCTCCTCTGTCTCATTTTCCTTCTTCCGCTGCTCCTGGTTCTCTGTGTCCACTTGAAAGAACTGAGCCACAGGCCTCAAGCCATGATTGAACGGATAGTAAAGAGGATGATGCTTGTCGTTAATCGGCTCCAGCTTCTGGTAGCTCAGCAAATTTCCTTCCACCTGACCGTCTGAACTCATTTTGAACACGTGCCCCTTCATACCTGTTGCACACATACACATCTCTGTGATCACGTGCACATTTTCAACACCGGCTTTTGCCTTTCCGCGTAAGCAAAGTCAGTCCACGTAATGCGAAGATTTTCCAAGTCGCGCAGGACTTTTCGCGTGGAATCCCCTGACAAGTCTGTGTAGTTTCGAATGGAGAAGTTTTAAGCCAAAGGCGGTGTCACTTTTACCACATCCGAAGGAACTAACTGATATGCCTTTCACGACCACGGAAATCGCGACCGCTTTCTCTCAGTGGGCAGACTATAGAGACTTGCACGAAGCATGCGAGGCAAGAGTCAGCTCGTTCAGTTACTATTGTAGCTGCGGTCGAATATGAACGACATGATCTGGCGACCGTTGTACACGCTGGCATTCGGCCCGTAAGCAATCAGGTAGCGATGCAGCGCCTCAGCGTACAAACGCACGGCGTCGTACAAATGACTGGCAGATGTCAACGGCTGCAAAAACACCAGCCTGACTCGCTTTACTATCACCGCAGACGAAACAGTGTACTGTACACAAAACGAAGTGTTCTTGTCAGCAGATCACTGCTTACCTTTTGTGGTCTCCCCTTCCTGGGAGGCAGAACAGGCAAAGGCGGTCCGTAATTGAAGGGCGGAAGTTGGGTGTAGTGTGTGGTTTGATTCCAGAATTCGAGCAGTCGTTGATTAGTGCTGTTGTTCAGTTCCTCGCTTCCGTCCTTATCCTCCACAGAAGGCGTCGGAATAATCAGCAACAGCGACTGAGCGTACTCTACTAATCGCGCCTGCTGAGCTTCAGTCCATTGAAGCTGGAAGCAACAAACACGATTCAGCGCAAACGCCGACGCTGCGCGCACATACTGCACATACGAATACTCACGCAATGCGTAGTGAAGCAAGCATTCCTTCCAAATGAACATACGGTCAACGAAGAGATGCGAGTTTGTTTCGTGCGGTGTGTGCCAGTCGAAATCCCATAGGACAGCTATCAGGAGATATTCGCCAGTTTACAACAGTCCCATTTCGCCCATATCCCATAGTAGCTGACGAAGAAGTCCCGACTCTCCGCTCTCGCCAAAGAATATGTAAACTACAAAGAATAAGCAGCAGACAATCATAGTCTGGCGAGTAAAAATTGCTCATGGAACTTTGCCAGCGTTGCGAAACATACAGATAGCGAACGCGGATTTGTACCTGTTAGTACTCATATTCTACGGGAGTACATGTAAATGGCGCAGTACGGACTAAGTGCCGAAGCAAACTCTGTCTGGTCTGTGTAATAGCATATTCATGTAAAACAAAGTAATATGACGATTCCAAGGAGGCAATAACATTAGCTCATTGGCCGGCTCCTTGACCATTCGTTACGTACTTCTTGTGGTATCCCTTGAGGCTTCCAACAGCTGCCGCATTTTCTGCCCTTACGCTTCTGGCGGAATGGATACTTGTAATTTCGAGGCATATCGTACGGCTTCAGATCACAAAATGGGTTCGCAAGTACTCCTACGAATAGAAAACCATACTAAGCAAGGTTCGCTGCGGTGGCGTGCAATTGGAACCGTGAAAAGCGTTCTGTTCCACGCATAAGCTCAACTGCCATCTGTAGTCTTTTGTTTGATGTGATGCCGCGTTCAGATGAGCGACCAACAGCCGACGTACGCCCAAAAAGCAAGCAATTGTACTGCAATAAATAAAGCAGGGACAGCCGTAGACTTTCTGGGCGTACGTCACGCACTCTGGACGCGGCACTTGGCAGTTTGTAAAGA
>JASAMW010007005.1:0-39526 GCA_030247985.1 Epsilonema sp. ZAB3_2
CACGACACCCTACGACCCTGTACGCCCGATGCGCATTTTCATCGTCTTCATCACGTATGCTTATTTCTGCCATTTTGATTTTTCGGGAGTTTGCGAGGTTTTGAATTGCCCAATGGTCCACGCCCGATTTGGCGATTTTAGTACTGAAGAAATTTGGCGAGATCTCGACACACAGAGAAGAGCAGCTGGAGACAAACGGTTTTTTTTATTGGAGAGGCGAGCTAAAGTTATCCGTGGAAGTTTGACCGCTTTGCTCTACGTCGCGTAGTTCTCGAGATAAATAATACATGGGTCCTAGAATTATAATTTGTACTTTAGTAGCTAATAACCGTAATAAAGTCGCCACTTCTAATAAGCACAAGCCCTCATCCGGAACATTTCATTATACGCTTGTGCGTACCTATAGGATGTATGTATGTATGTACATTACTGCTATGCTACATCTGTCTGTATGTTCTTTGAATGAGTTCACTCCTGGCTTCGCGGTATGTGCTAATAATTTTGGTTCATCTCCACTTGGGTTTGACGACTCTGCTAGCACAGTCGGGGTTTTTTCTAACATTAGTACCTATCATTTTGTTCAACAATTTGTTTTCGAACGCCAGAAATTCACGTAGACTTTTGCACGACTTGCGGTTGATTCTTCCTTTCCTGCTACTACATACTAAGGATAATATTCAGATTCAGACTTTATCGTGTGAGTCGAGTCGGTGTACGTCATGTCGAACGAGCGATTTCGCTTGGTGATTCTCGGATCGGGAAAGGTGGGGAAAACGTCCATCACACGCCGATATCTCTATCAGGATTTTCCCAGCAAGTACAAGGAGACCGTTGATGATCTGCATTCGCGGGATTTCCGTATTCGAGGTCGGGTGCTACCGCTGGATATTCTCGACACCAACTTCTACTATCCCGATATGAAAAAGTTGAACGTCGCATCCGCTCACGCTTTTCTTCTCGTCTTTTCAGTTCAGGACGTCGTTTCCTTCAAAGATGTAAGTACAAAATAATACAAAATCTACATTAAGAGACGTTTTCTGTAAGGATTGAGAGTAGCCTGTAGTATAGGCGGAAGGGGGGTACTTTTTGTGAATCGAGATAATATGCCTATCGGATTCCCCATCAAAAACTGCATATGTTGATGAAGTTTTGCAGAAAAAATCTGCTAGGGCATCATGAGAATCATGGGTAAAGGTGGCCAGGTCGCATTTTTGCCGTTTTTCAACGTTTTTAGCCATATTTCAGCAACCGCAGGGCATAGAGAGCTACAATTTGGCGTGCGGAAAAGTCCCATAAGGACCAAGTCTGGACCAATTTTGAGCCCAATCGGCCACCTGTATGGCGAGATATAGCGTCACAAAGTGCATTTCTGTATATTTGCACCTGTTGCAAATTTGGTTTTTGAATACCACAGGCGCGAATACATGCCCTGCACGGGGTAAAATTCTGACAGCAAGTAGAGAAGGGTTAGGCCTAAAAACTTTGTTCTACCGCAAAAAATCTCTATAATTGGAATTGGGACTACAGTCCTCTCGAATAGTGAAAAATGCACCAAAAATTTTCCCGCCTTTTTTATTTTTTCAAGATAAATGAGCAATGCCACTGAAACATTTTCCTTGTAAGTAGCCTATCTTATGTAGAATTTTATGTAGATTTCAAAAATAAAATTGCTTTTCCAAAAAAATTTAACCCTTACCCAAAATTCACAAAAATATACTACTTTTGCAAAATTATATGCTAGGGGTTAAATTTTTTGGGAGAAAGAATTTTATTTTTGAAATCTACATCAAATTCTACATAAGATAGGCTACTTTCAAGGAAAATGTTTCAGTGGCATTGCTCATTTATCATGAAAAATAAAAAAGGTGGGAAAATTTTTGCTGCATTTTTCACTATTCGAGAGGACTGTAGTCCCAATTCCAATTATAGAGATTTTTTGCGGTAGTACTAAAGTTTTTAGGCCTAACCCTTCTCTACTTGCTGTCAAAATTTTACCCCGTGCAGGGCATGTATTCGCGCTGTGGTATTCAAAAAACTAAATTTGCAACAGGTGCAAAATATACAGAAATGCACTTTGTGACGCTATATCTCGCCACACAGGTGGCCGATTGGGCTCAAAATTGGTCCAGACTTGGGTCCCTATGGGATCTTTCCGCACGCCAAATTGTAGCTCTCTATGCCCTGCGGTTGCTGAAATATGGCTAAAAACGTTGAAAAACGGCAAAAATGGGACCTGCCCACCTTTACCCATGAATATCTCGATGATGCCTGAACAAATTTTTTTCCTAAAGCTTCATCAACATATGCAGTTTTTGATGGGGAATCCGATAGGCATATTATCTCGATTTACAAAAAGTACCCCCCTTCCACGTACTATGCAACCGCTACAGAAAACGTTTCTTAATAGGTACGTATGGTGCCGATCGGATGCGGTTTGTAATTGACCTGTAATATAACGTTATGTAGGTGACAGAGACATTGACTGAAATTCTCAAACTTCGATCGGATGTGGAGAAGATTCCTATTGTGATTGCCGGAAACAAACTAGATCTGCCAGATCAAAAGGTTAACCTTGGCCAATTTTGTAGGTGCACACAACACACACATACAGTCACTATGTTACTTACAGTACAGTACTGCAATTTCGTTTACTACCCCCTATCCCCCTTCCCCCAATCGGTGCCTATCGACATTTTGCACTCGTATTGCCCTATATTAAAGACGACATTGTTTAATGCAAATTTGATGAATGATGTCGCATCATTTGAGACAGTTTGGGATACGTTTTGGTTCTTCACTCTTGACACCTCACCAGAACATGGTCACTTTATGGCCCAAAAAAGTGATAATTGTTGCGCAATAATTAGCCCAGGGCTATTCGTGAAACAACATTATTAGGACGCATATGTTGTTCACACATACCGTATACTGTATTATAGATTTTCACGGAGACGGTACAAGCGTGGAATTGCGAGGCGTGCGCCAGCCGATAAAGATTCGGTACTTGGAGGTGTCGGCTAAAACCGGCGGGAAAAAGATATCGTGGACATATTTCGGGCATTGCTGGAGCTGAGTGGGTTTCCAGACGGGCAAACCAGCAGCGATAATGCCACCGCTGATAATACCAATGCGATTACCCCGCGGACGCTATCAACATCGGGTCGTTCTGCTGAGAAAAAGGACAGCTCCTGCTTGGCCGAGGAATCGATGGGCGGTTTGGGACGTCATAAGCGCGCTCGTTCTTTTCGTGTGCGATCCCCGGGAAAGCCCGGACTCTGTACGGCCAGGAGATGCGGATCTCCCCAAATCGCTGCCGAGACATTCTCGCCTTTCTCGGAACAGCGGGGATTTTGCTGGGACAGGAGACGGAGGCGAGAAGAAACCTACTGAGCAGAAGCTGACCAGACACGAGAGTCTCATGCCGTCGCACCAAACGACTGAGTCTTAGATTCAAAACGGGCTACAAACAATGAACCTGACGAATCTGATTGTGTCATATCATAAAATACAGAGTGTCTGTCATAATAAACCATCCACCTTTCCGTGCATGTAACTCTGGAACCACACGTTTGATTTTCATACGGTTTCTTATTTTGTAGCCAAGGCTTCAACTTAGATATGTACGAAATGTCAGCTATTTGGTCCACATATACTTCGGAAATTGCGACGGTTTAAGAAACGTTTTCTGTACCGGTTGCATAGTACGTGGAATAGTTGCATAGTACCGGTTGCATAGTACTACTACTACTCGAGATCTCGAGATAATATGCCTATCGAATTCCCCATAAAAACTGCATATCCATCCGGTAAAATTTGTACAAAAAATTTTGTTCGGCATATCATTGATTATTGATGATTGTTGATTATTGATGAGCAAAGACTGGAAGGTCGCATTTTTGCCGTTGTTCAGCGTTTTTAGCCATACGTATACTTATGTATGGTATAAATGTGCATTTGTATGCTCGTAGATACGGCTTATGTATTTACACATGATAATGTCATGGTTCTTGAACGGCATATGGGTCAATTCTCATGAAACGGATGTATTCAAACTGCCCTCTGCCTATTGTGGGCGTTACGACATCTCATGACTCTGAGCATCAATGCACCGAAATACATATGTGTGTACGTATACACTATCTACTTGCTGTTGGACTACGCAAAAATATTACCCTTGTACTGTCTTTTATACAGTCAACTGTCTGGTGAGGTACATATTGTACATACATAGGCTACTTAATACGTGAAGAGAAGACCAACCTGCAATCGGGCTTTTCCCTAGACTGCAGAAAGAGCTCCTCTGTGCTGAACCATGAAATCACTACTTGTCAGTTGTTCTCTGATATTGCACTTCATCCTCACAGGCAGTATCGAAGCTCTCAAATAGCAGAAATGATTCTGGCAAGATAGATTATTTTGCTGGGGCGTGTGCAAACCAATGCAAACATGGCACTTGCAGGTCGAATGGTGATGGCTCATGGTGTGAATGCGATGGTGGATGGGAAGGTAGCTCACTCATACTCATGAACCGATATAACGTATCGTACATCGATAAAACAAAAACATTTTACCAATTACCAGTTGAAAAGAGAATTTTGCAGGCAAGTACTGCACTAACGACATTAATGAATGCACCACAAGCGGACCGCAACATGTCAGTTGTGATCATGGTGGAACGTGTCAGAATGGATTGCGCTACGCTTACTGCATCTGCCCAGCATGTACGTAAGTATGTACCTAACGTTGAAAATAATACATGAGGACGACATTGGGTTAGAGATGACTCTGTCTGTTCTACAGCTCATTCTTTGCTTGGCCTTGAATTTACAGGCTATGCTGGATGCTATTGTGAGCACGAAATTGACTACTGTTACTCCAGTCCCTGTACAAATGGCAACTGCAGCGCAACAACATGTTCCTACAGCTGTCAGTGCAATCCAGGATATACTGGACGCAATTGCGACACGCCTATTCCTACTACAACACCTACCACATTGTTTCCCACCACGCCAACAACGACTTCAACTACAACTTCACTATCCACTACTCCTACAACAACACCAACTACAGCTCCTGTTACAACTGGCTCGTCCACTCCAGTCACATCTCTACCAACAACTCCCACATCAACAGTGCCAACAACTCCCACAACAACACCAACAACAGCGCCAACAAGCTCACAACCAACAAGAGTTACACAACCCACAACGGCCGCACGCCAGCCACCCAACAACCCCACAACAGCCAACAACCCCACAACAACACCAACAATACACCTACATCAACTTCAACTACAGCTCCTGGTACAACTGGCTCGTCCACTCCAGTCACATCTCCACCAACAACTCCCACATCAACAGTGCCAACAACTCCCACAACAACACCAACAACAGCGCCAACAAGCTCACAACCAACTACACCTACAACAACTTCAACTACAGCTCCTGGTACAACTGGCTCGTCCACTCCAGTCACATCTCTACCAACAACTCCCACATCAACAGTGCCAACAACTCCCACAACAACACCAACAACAGCGCCAACAAGCTCACAACCAACTACACCTACAACAACTTCAACTACAGCTCCTGGTACAACTGGCTCGTCCACTCCAGTCACATCTCTACCAACAACTCCCACATCAACAGTGCCAACAACTCCCACAACAACACCAACAACAGCGCCAACAAGCTCACAACCAACTACACCTACAACAACTTCAACTACAGCTCCTGGTACAACTGGCTCGTCCACTCCAGTCACATCTCCACCAACAACTCCCACATCAACAGTGCCAACAACTCCCACAACAACACCAACAACAGCGCCAACAAGCTCACAACCAACTACACCTACAACAACTTCAACTACAGCTCCTGGTACAACTGGCTCGTCCACTCCAGTCACATCTCCACCAACAACTCCCACATCAACAGTGCCAACAACTCCCACAACAACACCAACAACAGCGCCAACAAGCTCACAACCCACTACACCTACAACAACTTCAACTACAGCTCCTGGTACAACTGGCTCGTCCACTCCAGTCACATCTCCACCAACTACTCCAACAAGCACACCAACTGTTTCACATACTCCTCTGCAAGATCACTCCAGCCAAACTACCGCTGCACCTCCAACATGTCAACCGTGCCCTTGTGTGAACAATGCAACTTGTATTTACAATCAAGGACAAATTCAATGTCACTGCGCGGCAGGATTCACAGGTTAATGACGTAAATGTACGTACAGTACTGTACTTGGCAGGTTAGCTGCGGTATCCATGCATGCCGTGCAGTTATACCATGCGATACGGTACATTTGCCTGGAGTTTGGTGTACCTAGTACGTACCTACATACGTATACATTCACACATGCATACTTAGGTGAATACTGCGAGTCCAACATTGACGAGTGCGCATCTCATCCGTGTGCGAATGGCCAGCACTGTGTGGACCAGATCAATGGTTATCAGTGTGTCAATGAGACCTGCAGCCCGTCCTGTAAAAATGGCGGCACTTGCCTCTGCGGCGGCTGCAAATGTCCTGCGGAATGGAAGGGGTCATCCTGTGAAACTGACGTGGACGAGTGCGCACCAGGTCACTCGCCGTGTCATCGCGGACAGTGCGAGAATCAGCCAGGTGGCTACCAGTGCAACTGTGTATCCGGCTGGGTTGTAAATCTTGCGATCAACCCGCGCCCACCTGCTCCAAGGATGAAACTTTCGACTACTGCCAGAAATATCAGAACGACAACCCAGGAGTTCGTCCATGTCTGCATGGCGGAACCTGCATCAATGTTCCCCGACAGAAGAGGTTTAAGTGCGCTTGTCGCTGCGGTCTGTCCGGTCGGCACTGTGAAATAAACCGGGATGACTGTCGCGGAAACCCGTGCCAAAACAATGGCACTTGTCACGGTAAGTTCTGGAGACTCGAATGATTCGTGTGATGGGGGTCATACACGAGAGGGAAACATACAGCACAATAATAACGGCCCATCATTCTGGCCAGACTCGCATTTCCTCTTACTTCCTTTCTATTTTTACCGGCTTTTTATGTTAAGAAGAGATAAGCACAAGAGAAGCAGTCTGAAAAATTGGGCAGCCAGTGCGTGAGTCGAACACGCAGTGCAGCACGGGATTACGCCCCTCTTAGCGCACGACCCCATCTGACTGCAGAGCTCAATTTCTCAAACTTCCACTCTTGTACCTCTCGCTGGGCTTGAACACGCTCTTTTATTGACCGCACATGTTTTATGTTTTTATGTTGCAAAGCACAAAGCAGTACTACTTCTTTGCTGTGTACTATTATAGATGGGTTTGGGCGGTATAGCTGCTCCTGTCAGAAGGGATACTATGGCACAAACTGTGACGTAAGCCAGATTTCTTTTAGCAGTTGGCACGTACAGTATTGTACTGTACAGGGTGTTCCATAATAAACTCCGGGGCTTTCCGCGGTATTCAAAGAAACGTTTTCTGTAATGGTTGCATAGTACGTGGATGGGGGGTATTTTTCAAAATCGAGATAATATGCCTATCGGGATCTCATCAAAAACTGCATATGTTGATGAATTTTGAAAAAAAAATTTGTTCAGGCATCATCGAGATACTGATGGGTAAAGGCTGGAAGGTCGCATTTTGCCGTTTTTCAACGTTTTTAGCCATAATTCAGCAACCAGAGTGTGTATTGGGATACAATTTGGCATACACATACATCCCATAGGGACCCATGTCTGGACCAAAATTGAGCCCAACCCGCCACTTGTATGGCGAGATATAGCTTCAGAAAGCTAAAAATTACCTTTTTTGGACCTGTTGCAAATTCGGTTATATGAATACCACGGCGCGAATACATGCCCTGCACGGGGTAAAATTTTTATTGCTTATTTTGCCTTTACACAAGCTAAAGTGGTCTAAAACAGGCTGCTCTTGCGCAAAAATTATCATTTTTGACATGGACTGACCATTTCTGCTAAGGTAGTCAAGAGGGGTGAAAATCAAAATGTATCCCAAACTGTCCCAAATGATTCGCCATCAACTCCTATGGCTAGAAACACGTCGAAAAACGCTGTTTTTAGCTGTAAAAACCTTCGTTTTCGTCGTTTTTCGCGGTCTTTGATATGGGGCTATATACGAGTACAAATGACGATAGGCACCGATTAGGGGGGCTATATACGAGGGGGGGCTATATTCGAGGGGGCAATACACGAAACATTACAGTAGTATGTAATAGTATGTATGTGTACATGTAGATTTCTGCTAGTAAATACTAATGGTGATGACTACTTGCTTACTTGAAGGAGTCGGGCTCTGGCACACACGTACCTCCATTTTGGCATGGTTGACTTGCGCAGAAATCGACAAGTTTCTGCAATAAGGACAGAAAAAGTTCAAATACCCTATGCTATATACAGAGTGACCCATAATAAACTCCAGGGGTTTCCGCGCTTATAACTCTCGAGTTAAAGCTGAGATTTCAATGCGGTTTCTTCTATTATGTAGCCAAGGCTTCAACTTAGATACGTGCAAAATTTCATCTGCGTAGCTTCATTGGTTATGGTTTTATTGGCCTTCAAAGTTTTGGTCCCGTTTTTTGCAGTTTTTCCCTCAGTACTGTAGAATTACGGTTTTAAGATAACTCACATTTGTATTTACGTTTCCAGACTTTGAATTGACGTCCACACGTCAGTTCTTTCGCTGATTGCTCTGAGGCACTTAGAACAAAATTGGCAGGGGTTGATAGCAAATTATGCAAGAAAATGTGCCGAATTTGCTTTTTTGGGGGACAAGTCCATAGAAATTGGGGGCTAGAGAATGTAGCTGTTTTGAACCAGTTCTAAGTGAACTATTATCATGAATTTTGCCTGCATGCATCTACAGTAAGTTGAAGCCTTGGCTACATAATGCAAAAAACCGCATTGAAATCTGAGCTTTACCTCGAGAGTTAAGAAACGTTTTCTGTAAGGATTGAGAGTAGCCTGTAGTGTACGCGGATGGGGGGTATTTTTGGAAATCGAGATAATATGCCTATCGGATTCCCCATCAAAAACTGCATATGTGGATGAATTTTGAAAAAAAAATTTGTTCAGGCATCATCGAGATATTGATGGGTAAAGGCTGGAAGGTCGCATTTTGCCGTTTTTCAACGTTTTTAGCCATAATTCAGCAACCAGAGTGTGTATCGGGCTACAATTTGGCATACACATACATCCCGTAGGGACCCATGTCTGGACCAAATTTGAGCCCAATCCGCCACTTGTATGGCGAGATATAGCTTCAGAAAGCTAAAAATTACCTTTTTTGGACCTGTTGCAAATTCGGTTATATGAATACCACGGCGCGAATACATGCCCTGCACGGGGTAAAATTTTGACAGGAGATAGAGGAGGCTTAGGCCTACAAACTTTAGTACTACAGCAAAAATTCTCTATGTTTACAATTGGGACTACGGAGCTCTTGAAAGTTGAAAAATTCAGCAAAAATGTTCCCGCCTTTTTTATTATCCAAGATAAAAGAGCAATACCACTAAAATTTTTCCCTGGTAAGTAACCTATCTTATGTAGAATTTGATGTAGATTTCGAAAATAAAATCGTTTTCCCCAAAAAATTTAACCCTTACCCAAAAATTCTCAAAAATGTACTATTTTGCACAGTTATATGCTAGGGGTTAAATTTTTTGGGGAAAACGATTTTATTTTCGAAATCTACATCAAATTCTACATAAGATAGGTTACTTACCAGGAAAAAATTTCAGTGGTATTGCTCTTTTATCTTGGATAATAAAAAAGGCGGGAACATTTTTGCTGAATTTTTCAACTTTCAAGAGCTCCGTAGTCCCAATTGTAAACATAGAGAATTTTTGCTGTAGTACTAAAGTTTGTAGGCCTAAGCCTCCTCTATCTCCTGTCAAAATTTTACCCCGTGCAGGGCATGTATTCGCGCCGTGGTATTCATATAACCGAATTTGCAACAGGTCCAAAAAAGGTAATTTTTAGCTTTCTGAAGCTATATCTCGCCATACAAGTGGCGGATTGGGCTCAAATTTGGTCCAGACATGGGTCCCTATGGGATGTATGTGTATGCCAAATTGTAGCCCAATACACACTCTGGTTGCTGAATTATGGCTAAAAACGTTGAAAAACGGCAAAATGCGACCTTCCAGCCTTTACCCATCAATATCTCGATGATGCCTGAACAAATTTTTTTTTCAAAATTCATCAACATATGCAGTTTTTGATGGGGAATCCGATAGGCATATTATCTCGATTTTGAAAAATACCCCCCATCCACGTACTATGCAACCATTACAGAAAACGTTTCTTAATACCGCGGAAAGCCCCGGAGTTTATTATGGAACACCCTGTACAATACAATACTGTACGTGCCAACTGCAAAGTGAAATCTGGCTTACGTCACAGTTTGTGCCATAGTATCCCTTCTGACAGGAGCAGCTATACCGCCCAAACCCATCTATAACAGTACACAGCAAAGAAGTAGTACCTAGCTTTGCAACATGAAAACATAAAACATGTGCGGTCAATAAAAGAGCGTGTGCAAGCCCAGCGAGAGGTACAAGAGTGGAAGTTTGAGAAAGTAAGCTCTCAGTCAGATGGGGTCGTGCGCTAAGACGGGCGTAATCCCGTTCTGCGCTGCGTGTTCGACTCACGCACTGGCTGCCCAATTTTTCAGACTGCTTCTCTTGTGCTTATGTAGTACATCTCTTAACATAAAAAGCCGGTAAAAATAGAAAGTAAGAGGATATGCGGGTCTGGCCAGAATGATAGGCCGTTATTATTGTGCTGTATGCTTTGCCTCTCGTGTATCACCCCCATTGCACTATCATTCGAGTCTCCTGAACTTACCGTGACAAGTGCCATTGTTTTGGCACGGGTTTCCGCGACAGTCATCCCGGTTTATTTCACAGTGCCGACCGGACAGACCGCAGCGACAAGCGCACTTAAACCTCTTCTGTCGGGGAACATTGATGCAGGTTCCGCCATGCAGACATGGACGAACTCCTGGGTTGTCGTTCTGATATTTCTGGCAGTAGTCGAAAGTTTCATCCTTGGAGCAGGTGGGCGCTTGTTGATCGCAATTTTTACCAACCCAGCCGGATACACAGTTGCACTGGTAGCCACCTGGCTGATTCTCGCACTGTCCGCGATGACACGGCGAGTGACCTGGTGCGCACTCGTCCACGTCAGTTTCACAGGATGGCCCCTTCCATTCCGCAGGACATTTGCAGCCGCCGCAGAGGCAAGTGCCGCCATTTTTACAGGACGGGCTGCAGGTCTCATTGACGCATTGATAACCATTGATCTGGTCCACACAGTGCTGGCCATTCGCACACGGATGAGATGCGCACTCGTCAATGTTGGACTCGCAGTATTCACCTAAGCATGCATGTACGTACTAGGTACACCAAACTCCAGGCAAATGTACCGTATCGCATGGTATAACTGCACGGCATGCATGGATACCGCAGCTAACCTGCCAAGTACAGTACTGTACGTACATTTACGTCATTAACCTGTGAATCCTGCCGCGCAGTGACATTGAATTTGTCCTTGATTGTAAATACAAGTTGCATTGTTCACACAAGGGCACGGTTGACATGTTGGAGGTGCAGCGGTAGTTGGGCTGGAGTGATCATGCAGAGGAGTATGTGAAACAGTTGGTGTGCTTGTTGGAGTAGTTGGTAGAGATGTGACTGGAGTGGACGAGCCAGTTGTACCAGGAGCTGTAGTTGAAGTTGTTGTAGGTGTAGTGGGTTGTGAGCTTGTTGGCGCTGTTGTTGGTGTTGTTGTTGGAGTTGTTGGCACTGTTGATGTGGGAGTTGTTGGTGGAGATGTGACTGGAGTGGACGAGCCAGTTGTACCAGGAGCTGTAGTTGAAGTTGTTGTAGGTGTAGTTGGTTGTGAGCTTGTTGGCGCTGTTGTTGGTGTTGTTGTGGGAGTTGTTGGCACTGTTGATGTGGGAGTAGTTGGTGGAGATGTGACTGGAGTTGATGAGCCAGTTGTACCAGGAGCTGTAGTTGAAGTTGTTGTAGGTGTAGTTGGTTGTGAGCTTGTTGGCGCTGTTGTTGGTGTTGTTGTGGGAGTTGTTGGCACTGTTGATGTGGGAGTTGTTGGTGGAGATGTGACTAGAGTGGACGAGGCAATTGTACCAGGAGCTGTAGTTTGTGTTGTTGTAGGAGTAGTGGATAGTGAAGTTGTAGTTGAAGTCGTTGTTGGCGTGGTGGGAAACAATGTGGTAGGTGTTGTAGTAGGAATAGGCGTGTCGCAATTGCGTCCAGTATATCCTGGATTGCACTGACAGCTGTAGGAACATGTTGTTGCGCTGCAGTTGCCATTTGTACAGGGACTGGAGTAACAGTAGTCAATTTCGTGCTCACAATAGCATCCAGCATAGCCTGTAAAATCAAGGCCAAGCAAAGAATGAGCTGTAGAACAGACAGAGTCATCTCTAACCCAATGTCGTCCTCATGTATTATTTTCAACGTTAGGTACATACTTACGTACATGCTGGGCAGATGCAGTAAGCGTAGCCCAATCCATTCTGACACGTTCCACCATGATCACAACTGACATGTTGCGGTCCGCTTGTGGTGCATTCATTAATGTCGTTAGTGCAGTACTTGCCTGCAATATTCTCTTTTCAACTGGTAATTGGTAAAATGTTTTTGTTTTATCGATGTACGATACATTATATCGGTTCATTTGAGTATGAGTGAGCTACCTTCCCATCCACCATCGCATTCACACCATGAGCCATCACCATTCGACCTGCAAGTGCCATGTTTGCATTGGTTTGCACACGCCCCAGCAAAATAATCTATCTTGCCAGAATCATTTCTGCTATTTGGAGCTTCGATACTGCCTGTGAGGATGAAGTGCAATATCAGAGAACAACTGACAAGTAGTGATTTCATGGTTCAGCACAGAGGAGCTCTTTCTGCCGGCTAGGAAAGAGCCCGATTCAGGTTGGGCTTCTCTTCACGTAAGTAGCCTATGTATGTACGTATGTACCGCACCAGCAGTTGACTGTATAAAGGACAGTACAAGGGTAATATTTTTGCGTCGTCCAAGCGTCCAACGCATGCAATAGTGTACACGTACACACATATGTATTTCGGTGCATTGATGCTCAGAGTCATGAGATGTCGTAACGCCCACAATAGGCAGAGGGCAGTTTGAATATATCCGTTTCATGAGAATTGACCCATATGCCGTTCAACAGTCGACATTGTACCATTATCATTTGTGTACATAAGCCGTATTTACAGCATACAAATGCACATTTATACGATTAGTATACATAAGTATACGTATGGCTAAAAACGCTGAACAACGGCAAAAATGCGACCTTCCAGTCTTTGCTCATCAATAATCAACAATCATCAATAAATAATCAATGATATGCCGAACAAAATTTTTTGTACAAATTTTACCGGATATGCAGTTTTTATGGGGAATTCGATAGGCATACTATCTCAAGATTCACAAACAGTAGTACCCCCCTTCCACGTACTATGCAACCGGTACAGAAAACGTTTCTTAAACCGTCGCAATTTCCGAAGTATATGTGGACCAAATAGCTGACATTTCGTACATATCTAAGTTGAAGCCTTGGCTACAAAATAAGAAACCGTATGAAAATCAAACGTGTGGTTCCAGAGTTACATGCACGGAAAGGTGGATGGTTTATTATGACAGACACTCTGTATTTTATGATATGACACAATCAGATTCGTCAGGTTCATTGTCCGGAGCCCGTTTGAATCTAAGACTCAGTCGTTTGGTGCGACGGATGAGACTCTCGTGTCTGGTCAGCTTCTGCTCAGTAGGTTTCTTCTCGCCTCCGTCTCCTGTCCCAGCAAAATCCCCGCTGTTCCGAGAAAGGCGAGAATGTCTCGCAGCGATTTGGGGAGATCCGCACTCTGGCCGTACAGAGTCCGGCTTTCCCGGGGATCGCACACGAAAAGAACGAGCGCGCTTATGACGCCCCAAACCGCCCATCGATTCCTCGGCCAAGCAGGAGCTGTCCTTTTTCTCAGCAGAACGACCCGATGTTGATAGCGTGCGCGGGGTAATCGCATTGGTATAATCAGCGGTGGCAGTATCGCTGCTGGTTTGCCCGTCTGGAAACCCACTCAGCTCCAGCAATGCCCGAAATATGTCCACAATTTTTTCGCCGGTTTTAGCCGACACCTCCAAGTACCGAATCTTTATCGGCTGGCGCACGCCTCGCAACCACGCTTGTACCGTCTCCGTGAAAATCTATAATACACTATACGGTATGTGTGAACAACATATGCGTCCTAATAATGTTGTTTCACGAATAGCGCTGGGCTAATTATTTCGCAACAATTATCACTTTTTTGGCCATAAAGTGACCATGTTCTGGTGAGGTGTCAAGAGGTGCCAAAACGTATCCCAAACTGTCTCAAATGATGCGACATCATTCATCAAATTCGTATTAAACAATGTCGTCTCTAATATAGGGCAATACGAGTGGAAAATGTCGATAGGCACCGATTGGGGGAAGGGGGATACTAGTATTAGAGGGCCATCAAAACATACGTCCGGTAACCGAGGTCGATTTAGTCATGGAAATGTTGATAAAGTTCTAAAGCTCGTGGTGCCGAAATCAAAAAATGCAATACGTAATATTCGTGAATTAGGAATAACATATGGAGAGAGTTCTTTGTATAATTTAATGACGAAGGAGAAAGAAAAATTTTTGAGAAAAAGGAGAAAAGAAAAGAGAGAGGAAATATTATACAAAGAACTCTCTCCATATGTTATTCCTCATTCACGAATATTACGTATTGCATTTTTTGATTTCGGCAACGCGAGCTTTAGAACTTTATCAACATTTCCATGACTAAATCGACCTCGGTTACCGGAGGTATGTTTTCTGGGGGGGTAGTAAACAAAATTGCAGTACTGTACTGTACGTAACATAGTGACTGTATGTGTGTGTGTTGTGTGCACCTACAAAATTGGCCAAGGTTAACCTTTTGATCTGGCAGATCTAGTTTGTTTCCGGCAATCACAATAGGAATCTTCTCCACATCCGATCGAAGTTTGAGAATCTCAGTCAATGTCTCTGTCACCTATGTACATAACGTCCAAAATACAGGTCAATAATTACAAACCGCATCCGATCGGCACCGTATACCTATACCTACCTATTGGCACCACGACCACATACCTAATGTAGATTATGTATTATTTTGTACTTACATCTTTGAAGGAAACGACGTCCTGAACTGAAAAGACGAGAAGAAAAGCGTGAGCGGATGCGACGTTCAACTTTTTCATATCAGGATAGTAGAAGTTGGTGTCGAGAATATCCAGCGGTAGCACCCGACCTCGAATACGGAAATCCCGCGAATGCAGATCATCAACGGTCTCCTTGTATTTGCTGGGAAAATCCTGATAGAGATATCGGCGTGTGATGGACGTTTTCCCCACCTTTCCCGATCCGAGAATCACCAAGCGAAATCGCTCGTTCGACATGACGTAGTACACCGACTCACACGATAAAGTCTGAATCTGAATATTATCCTTAGTATGTAGCAGGAAAGGAAGAATCAACCGCAAGTCGTGCAAAGGTCTACGTGAATTTCTGGCGTTCGAAAACAAATTGTTGAACAAAATGATAGGTACTAATGTTAGAAAAAACCCCGACTGTGCTAGCAGAGTCGTCAAACCCAAGTGGAGAACTCATCGCGGAGATGAACCAAAATTATTAGCACATACCGCGAAGCCAGGAGTGAGCTCATTCAAAGAACATACAGATGTAGCATAACAGTAATGTACGTACATACGTAGGTCCGTGCATACTAGGTACGCACAAGCGTATAATGAAATGTTCCGGATGAGGGCTTGTGCTTATTAGAAGTGGCGACTTTATTACGGTTATTAGCTACTAGAGCATCCAGAAGTATAATTGCGCTTCTTCGACAGAACAAAATCGCAGAAGGGTTCAAGTTGCCTTACGTCAAAAAGAAATATAATTGAAGCAGTGCTTTCGCAAGTCCGTTTCGACATTTTCCGAGATGGACACGTTCTTGCAAGCTTGCCAAATAAGAAAATTGCTATAACAAGCCGTGTGGCGGGACGAAAAGTAATTTGACCTTCATCGCTACAAAAGCTGCGTCCTCCATTCCTATCATATACTGATGTAAAAGATCTTATTCTTCCGCCAAAACAACCTGTAGTAAAACCACGTATACAAACTGTCCAACGATGGACGTGGGCTACGAGCCAAATCAGCTAAAGTACCTAACTTTGTATTTTCAGCAGAGTTGTTATTATAGGCAGCTGAAGCTATTGTATGTATACTGTCGGGTTCCATTGGTATAGTATAGAACTAGCGAAGAATTTCTTAACAAAAATTAATTACTTTCCATGTAAAACTGATTACGTACAAACGCTGGCATGTAGGTACTAAGCAATAGCTCGCGTGCATGCAACAAAACATATGCAGTTGATTCGCAGAGCATAAGTACATAGGTATGTACAATCGGCGTGTAAAAACAAAAACTCAAATTACACACAACAGAAACATCTGACAAGCAAAAGCGCTAAAGGCATGCGACGAAGGACGAATAGTATAGTATTCAACAGACATCTCGTTGGCAAGGACGAAACGATATCATACGATGCAGGAATATAAACCTTCTATGCGGGTAATATCGTGCTAAAAGATGAGGAAGATGGAGAATTGTAAAAGTAATATTTCAGGGCAGGTCAAATCGGATGCAGAAACCGTTAGATTGGCGCACGCAATGGCCTTCAAAACGACACTCTCCTCCCTCACGCCATTCTTGACTTCTCTAAAGCATTGGGATGAAAGAAACATTTCTATAGTTCTCCAGTACATAAAGGCACAGAGCCGCTATTTGCGAAAAGCTATCGCTTGAATCAACTTCAAAGGATATGCTATACAGACTTCGAGCAGGTGGATAGAAAATAAGTCTAAAAGAAAGAAAGGCACTAACGAGCCTGCTTCACTCTTGATGCTACACTCATCATCAGCAGGACAGAGATAACTTCACTCGACCTGCTGATTTTCAATAACGTCCGCATTACTTTCAATAACCTAATCCCAATAAAAAGTCAGTAGTGTCGTAAATAAGAGTGCCGTATACAGCTAAGTATGTAGGTTTACATGGTGATTCATAATGGACTAAACGGATGGAATCTATTGAGTCTCAGCGAAAGAAACAAGATTCGCCTTCAAGCGAAACTAAAGAAAGGAAAATTTGAACCAAAGGAAATCTCTCAATCCCATCTGGTGATAAAAATTTAATTTGAGAATTTCGTAATAGTAAACGCTTATACGTTTATAAAAAACTGCCTATAGCAATACAGAATAGGGCACAAAGGCCTTTACAGGGGAAATCTGGCGGGAATTCTTGTAGAGGGAGGCAAGTCTCGAAATTCTTACACTTAAAAGCACTACCATTGTACTATTTCACCCTCTTTCGATCTTCATCTAACCCCATGTTTAGGAGCCAATTTTACCTCTGTAAGCAGGAATCCAGCTAGAAAGTGCGAAATAGCCAAAATATTGCGAAATCCCCTTATTTACTACTAACGGTTCATACTAATTTCCTGCCAGATCCCCCTTTAATTCAGGCGTAATAGTACGTATATACATACAGTACGTACAACGCGACAGCACCGGATAAAAAGGGAATACAAGAATGAAGAAAAACTGCGCAAGTATGTACATTGACATTTGCAAGCGAGCTACATATTTTTTGCCTTCATACGTAGGTAGTAGGTGAAAGGTGCAGTAACAGCGCGGGTCACATACGTACAGGCTACTGATGCCTGCACGCTGAATGGATGAGACCGTGTCACAACGCCAGCGTCATACAAACAATATGGATGAGCCTCAGGCTAACAGCGGTTCCGCTTTCTTTCTTTCTCTTTCTGAAAAACACAAGAAAACATGCGCGTGCGTACAAGGGCACGTGCAAAATAGTAGTACAGCATTGACCAGTTGCGCTCACAATTTTGGGTAGTTGCGAGGTGGCCCCGTGGTATTTGGTGAAAGTTTAGAGCGGTGCTGACGTGTCGTCCGTCGTCGTGTTCTTTTCTTTTTCCGCCCCCAGATGACTGAACGACGGATCTATTTCCACCAAATACCGCGGGTTCACCCAACACGCGACCACCCAAAGTCAGCGCAACTGGTCAATATGCACAGTACATACATAGACGGCAAGCGTGCATAGTTGCTGCGTTTCTGGGAAAGTGTCACTAATTTTCCAACCGTTTTTCAGCGGTGTCAAGTACCGGTGGTGAACGGTCAAAATGAACACAGCACCGGCAGCAAAACAAGTGGTCGACACTTTCCCAGAAACACCACGAAAAAGCGCCTGTAGAAGTAGCTAATATATACGGACGGATGTATGTAGCTAGCAACTACTTGTACGTGCTACCTTCGCAATGAAGTGACAAGAACATGCATCTTTTTTACTTTGCTCAACTGCAGTAGGTAACGGCTCTGCAGGAACATCTGGCAGCTTGGTAGGAAGTGACGCCTCCTTCTCCTCTTCTGTTGTCTTGAGAAGCTCATCCAATTCAGACTCCACCTCTTCCACTTCCACTGCGCTCAAACTCGACACCAATCGATCTATCTCCTACAGTCATGGCAATCACATGTCATATTACGTTTCATGGACAAACATTTTCTCAAGAGAGTTTAGAGCCAGCGGAAACTACATAAAATGTTCTATTTGGTTTACCCATATTTTGTGAAAGAATATGCGAACTGCGCTGTGCGATCAAAGCTTAGAGGAGAATTATTTATAGAACTAAACTGGACAGACCAAAGATAAGCACATGTGTAAAAGAATGAAGCACCTGTTGATATTCAACCGACTCCTTTGTCTCATCCATTATTCTCTCCACGTCTTCCAAGGACATCAGCTACAAAACACACGACGTGTAAAGGGCATAGGTTAGGTCATTGCTTCAATTATGGTATGCAGCATGAATATCTTTCATAAGAAGCATACTGTACTTGGTGCATTTGCTTCAAACTCTCGTTGCCTTGCTTTAAACCATCCACCACTTGCATTTCCACTTGAGCAAACTCCAAATCGTGAATCTAGAAAACTTCTAACTAGTATTACATGAACTGGGTTGGCAAACTCGATACAAATTTTTTTTCAGAGTCAATAATAGGTGTGGTTTTACACATACCGCGACCTGGCGTCATTGTTGGCAAAAATTGGTGTCCGTTTACATATGGTGTCGGTTTGTTGTTCGTTTTTTTCGTTCGTCAACAACCCGACAACACCCATATATAAACGGACAACAAACCAACAACAGCCGAACGACTTGTTGCCAACAATGACGCCAGGTCGCGGTATGTGTTAAATAAGAGTGTCAAATAAGATTATAACTTGACACTCTTCACCACGTCAAAACGACACAAACCGTATACAAACGTAAAAATTTTTGCCGACACCTTCGCCGAAACGCCAGGTCACGTAATAAGAGCGTTAAAGTATAATCTTTGTTGACACTTTTTCTTATTTCAACCACACCTATCCGCAAAAGCTGCAGCGGAAACTAACCACCCACCAGGCGTTCAATTTTTTCAAGGTGATTCACCGTCCGATCTATCAGTGTTTCTTGAAATCGCTTCTTCTTCAACAACAATAACGCTTTCCTGACAAACGCAATGGCATTTTAGTCTCACCAAATTCTCAGAGTATTCCATCATTCTCGTGTTCTTACTCTTTCTTCCCATCTTTCAGCAGAGTCTTAGCGATGTTGCGCTCCTTCTCTAAATTGAGCTCTATCTTCTTCCGATACGTCTTCAGCTTATCCCTTTGTGTCTTCAAGGCCTAGAAGCAACCAGACGATGGCAAACGGGCACATTCACTGTGGTCCCATCATGATGCTCAGGCACAATTTGTGTTCCATTGTCCCGAAGCGAACGTTGCGTCGTCGCCTTCGTTTTTACCGTAATACATGTTACGCGTCTTCACTCGCTTCGGGTTAATGGAACATAAATTGTGCCTGAGCATCATGAAGGGACCAGAGTGGATGATTCCTAGTTGGATTGAAATTTGAAACTCACTCAGTAAAAGCTTGCGATACACATTCGGTCTGGGGAAGTGATAAAATGGAAAAAAAATCACTTACCAGCACTGCATTGTCTTGCTCCGTCACCTTCGACTCCCTTTTGTTGTTCGATTTCTTTGAAAACAGCGACCCCATATTTTCTGCGAATCTTGCCTTGATTGTTGGAAGGAAACGTGGAAATGGAGTCCAGCTGGAAACCAGCTCAGCGCATCCAAGGACTCGAGGACTCGACCAGCATCACCCAAAATTTAATACTCAGCTATTTGTCGTCCAGTGCGGTGTGCAAAAGTATGCCAATATATGCAACCAGCGCATGTTTTCTAGCAGTTCTTCATTTTGACCCAACGACGTCCGTACACACGCACCTGCAAAAGCATATCAGTCAAAAAGATAGATTAGCAGTCTTGAGCTTCTACTTACTTCAGGTGTCAAATAAACAGATACTATATTCGCTACTTGCGCTAGGCTAGAATTCTGGGTCGTCGCAGGGGTCAGCTCGCGACCACCCATAATTTCTAACGCAAGTAGTGATAACAAGACTATAGTAATAGAGACCCACTCCCCAATTTGGGAATCCCCTCTCTTCTATCTCTTTCTCAATGCTCACAACCAACCACCCCTCCCCCATCCCCTTCTCATCTTTCCCCCCTCCCCCTAGCCAACCTTTCTTTTAAATTTTCTCCTATACACCCCACCCCCCACCCCCTTCTTCCCCCCCACCCCAACCCTTTCCTCCCCCCCCACCCACCACATAATTAACCTTATATCACCACCCTACCACAAAAAATAACCCTTTCCCTTAAAAATTAAAAAAACTTTTTTCTATTTTAACAAACAATTTTATTTAAAAAAAATAAAAACAAATAAATATTTTATATAACCTATTTTAATATTTATTTAAAAATCACAAAAATAAATTTTTCAATTATTAATAAACTATCTTTTTATTATTTAAAACAAAATAAAAAAAAAAATTAAAAAACATAAGAAAATAAAATAAAAAATAAAAAAATTTCATCACTGGGTTTGGCCTTGGCGGTATGGAACTTTCTATTGGTACATTTTTCTTTGTGCGGTGTTTTGGTGATCTTGAGGCGTTTTCATTTTAGGTTGCGTGTGGTGGGGAGGCCCCCCTGGGGACTTGCGGGTGGTTTGGGGGCTTTGGTGGCTCTGTGCGTTTGTACTGAGGCTGATCCTACTTTTTCAAAAGTGAAGGCCTTCGGCCTACTTGGGTGGGTTAACGCTGCCCCATCTGAAAGATCGAAGCGTTGGGGTTTGTATGATTGGTTTGGCTTTTTGGCCTCTATGGCTGCCCGCCTGAACCGGAGCTAACCGTGGACCTCCGACCCACCGCCCCCCCCCGGTGATAATGACAAATCAGGCAAGTAAGTATGTCACGGAGCTTCAAGTTTTCTAAAACGTATCAGAGCTGTATCAGCTACATCGGCAATAATCAGCTTCAGGTATCACACATATCAAATCAGGTCTCCTATCAGCGTCGACAAGACGACATGACAGCCTATTAATATCAGTTTCAGGTCACACAGGTGGGCACAGGTTCGGAATTCCATTCTACTCCAAGTTTGACGTGGTGGCTTTTGGATGAATGGATGGATGGCGGATCGAGTCGAGAAGGCATTTGTCAGATGTGCCAGGGAATCGAACCCCGGACCTCTCGCGTTCCAGGCGAGCATCCTAGTATAGTAACCAACCATTGAACTACATAGTAGGCCAATCATACACGTGGTCTTGGATAGCATACTCCAGGACAGACCAAGACCTCTTGTCCAGGGCAAGAATGGGTGTACGTACAACAATCACACGCTTTTTCAGAGTTATTACTATCACCTCAACCCACCCACGTACATACAGCATGCAATGTGTTAGCAACTTAGCATAGCATAATGTACTGTACAAAGGTGTGAACTTTTATTTTTTGTCATTCTGTCACCACAATATCAACCGCAGGAAAGAACACGAGAATATCCTATACAGCATGCCGAGTCACTGACTTACCCAATAGGAATGGAACATGGTATGGTTCCACCGCTCCATACATTTTTCATTGCCAAAATGCCATCACCACCATCCTGAGAGCAGTATTGCAGTGGAAATAGTTTCTTTCTTTTGGCAGCAATTTGTCGATAAGCTCACAAGAAAAAATTTCTGACGGGTTTCAGCGCTCAGAATAAGCTCATGAGTGTTGGGAACAAGCTTTCACAATGATCTCAGAGATCGAATGCACTCAGAGATCAATGAGAAAACCGATTCCCCGAGCAACTCAGCAGCCGAAATAACGGTGGCACTGCAGGGTGGCAAACCTGAAGAGGACAGTAGAGAATCAGTATATTCGCAGCAGCACGAATGAGCGCAGGTAGCGACCACTAATGTGGCGGGCTAATACAAGAGGCAAGTAAATTGAGTCAGCTCAGTGCAAGTGGCCAATCGTGAATCTTCAATGACAGCAATAGGACACTCCTTCTCCAGCCCACACACAAAATCTCCTCCACTTTATGGCGAGAAGCAAAGCAGAAGCATAGAAGGTGGTGTGGCCTCAGTGGCAACAGAAGTGGTCAGGCGCTTAGATGCCGGTCAGAAGCCGGTAAGCTGAGCTGTCATCGCGTCATGAAGAGGGTAATAGGATGCGGCTGAGCCCACAAACACTTCACACTGTCGTCTCTGCCGAGGAAGGCGAAGTTGAGGAGGAGTGGCAGAGTCAGTGCGGCTGACGACTCGGCGCCTTCCGCGTCCACCAGTGACGAGATGGGCAGGCGAAGCAGCTGGCACACACAGAAGTCAGCCTAGCTGGATACTGGACAGGGGTGCATGCTGGATACTGGCAGGCGCAGCTATCAATCGGTATGCAGCTTGGCAAATGTGTTGCTTTGCTTTCTAGTGGCAGTAGGCGGTGGCGGTGGAAAGCCGACGAGCACTTCCGTGGCCATCCATCACAGTTGCGTGGCATGTCAGTCAGTCAGTCAGCTGGGTATGCAGGCAGACGCGTACAGTGCTGCAGTGGTAGAGCACGATGGATCGGTGGTGGAGCGGAGCGGCGAAATTCCTTCTTCCTCTCCCTATGTATGTACCTGCACCTTTATCGCGTCGGGCGCGACTTCTCGCTCTCATTCTCGCTCTGCCAATATTTTTCTGAAAATCAGCTCGTGTGTCAGCTGCAGCTTCAAAACTGCTCAACTTCAGGTTGAAAGCTGATGCTGAAGCGCCGGCGTTCGGCCCATCAGACTGACTGACGGACGAGCAGCATCCTACTCTCTCTATACACTATCCTACCGGCTCAGCTTTATCGGCTACTGCTAGCCGCGGGATTAATTTCACCCTTTTCCCGCACCCACACGCTTCATTCACACTTAGCATAAACAGTCGTACATACCTAAGCGATAAGCTACTTCGTCAGCAGCAGCGCTCCCATTCCGACTACTCACACACACACCCACGGACCACCACTACCACCGGCCAGTACATTCCATACTTTCTCAATCGCATTATTCGCTCGAAATTCTCAAAGGAAAGAATCATCGTCGCCTCACAGACACCACACACGTATGAATACATGGAACCTAAGACCCGCACGCCGTCGCCGACTCATTCCGCGTTCCACTGTTAGACGTACACATGAAACTGACAATGCAGAGACAGAAACCAGCTCACTCCGCTTCCTCGTAACACCCTGTTTACACATCATCATGCAAAAATGCGATTTACAGTTTTCTTCGCACTGCAGTAGCAAAAACGGTAGCTGGCGGCGAGCAGTAATCCGAATGTACAGCGTGCAGTTACTCTATGGGAAGAGGAGGAAGAAAAGGTGGATGATTTCCAGCAGGGCGCAAGGAAGGACTATCACGTGGCGGTGCAAAGCAAACACATCCATCCATCTCTAACCATCCGCACGTTACTGTAGGAATACATCCTACATACATACAGCAGCAGTCCATGTCGCCGTCTTGCATATTTACGAGTAGCACACTAGGTATATGAAGTACGGATTCGTCTCGTACGTACGCATAGCAGGAGACGAAGACGACGGTTGCTGAGCGCGACTTCTTCTCTTTCTCCGCCACCGCCAACAACTACCTACCTATCAGCAGCATTCCTCAACGCAACGTACGTACATCAACGATCGCCCGACACCTCGCACCAACAAACTTGTTCTCATATTACATAACCTTCGAGCAACGGTGGGGTCATCCACATTCCTCATCATCGGGGCTGCCCTGCCACATGTCACACTCATCAGTGGCCGCTGTCTCAATCTCCAACCGTCTGGGCGCTCAGCGTGGGGTTGGACTGATAGAGATGGGTGGCGTGGAAAGGAGAAGGGCGATCGGGGCGGGCGCTTGGTTGGGTGGTTGATGGAAAGGCCTGCCTAAATCCGGTCGAAGGCGCAAAGGGGGGAGTTTTCGCGCACTTATATACAGACATCAGGCGGCGTATTAACCTTGGCCAACTACCAGGCGTTTGTCATTGAAGACGAAGCGCACAAGACAGAGACTCTCTTTACGACTGGTTTTCAATTTTCAAAGAAAAACACTCTGACATCCATCATTATTCTTCCCATGTCCGACCCCTGGATGACTGGGAATGACAGAAATGTCTTTGGTACGCTTGACCGGGCGCCCTTGAGAGAGAAGTCGCGGCACCCCGACCGCCTCGTTGCAGCAGACAACGGCATCTCACGCCTCCATGAACCGACGACGACCGTATACCAGGCGTAAAAAACTACAGACGGACCGTCGGACACGAAGAGACGCGACGCGACCAAAGGCAAAGAGGCGCATACGCAAGACGAAGAGAGAAAAGGGGAGGAGTACGTACGTACATAACTAGCACTCCATATAGCGGAAGGGGAAGGGCTCACCGTTGTTTCGCTGCTGTCATTTTACATGTACGTATGTGCGTGCAGTATAAGCCACCATCGGACGGGCGGTGAGAGTTGACGCCGAAGGGGCAAGGAGAGTCACCACATCACATCAGCAGCTCGAAAAGTTCTTGAGTCGACGAAGAACCGGTGGTAGAGCGGCGACGGCATTGGGCGAATAATAGCGGAAAACGTGGAGTCGACGATGGGCGGGTGCGGGAGAGCCGAGCCTGGGCGGACGCGGACGGTTGCGTGCCGCGTCGGATTCTTCTTGCAAATAGCTGATTGCCAGTCTAATGTTACCTGCGCCCCTCTTTTCGCGCGCACTCATCGCCCCTTCTCAGGAGTCCCTAAACAAAACATTTAGGGGGCCCCCGGATTGAGTGTATCAAGCGCGCCAACTAGCTTCACCCACTAGGCAAACATCATTCGCCCGCCTCTCATCACACCCCTATACACACACATACGGCAGCAACCCGAGAAGCCCAAGCTTCCAATCCTCACCTCAACTCTCGACTCGAAACCATACACACACATACACATACCTATAGTCTGACTATAGTATTCGCTATAGCCAATATGGCTCTCAGTCTCAATTCAACTACATTACCTACTACGTACACATATCTCACTCAACTCTCACCACAAAAGCTCGCCACTGCTCCTCACCACCGCGATCCACGATCCACGTGCAACCAGCACACGCCGAATAAAACGCGTACAAACAACACTCATATCATGCAAACGTACATATTCTGGCATAGGTGACGGAGGCGCAAGGGGAAGCAAAAGAAAGAACCGCTCCTTCCTTCTCTGTGACTTCTTTCTCAAGAACACGAGGAAGGAAGGAAGGACGAGGAAGCCAGCCGACATTCCAAGCGTCGCCGACACTCGCGCACTCGCCAACCTTGATACTGTCTCAGTAGATCCGAAACGGCGATAAACCCAGGGCCAATAATGACGACTTCATCGACTCACCTCACACATACTGCTACTCACCACGGCTCATACTGAGGGACGTGCTACCGACGTCGTGCCCTCGCTCGACACGCCAGACGCCGCGTCCATGACGCCTGCTCGAACACGACATCCGCACTCACCGCAGACATGTGCTCTACTGTACATTGTACATACGTACAAGCGCAGATATGCGATGCGATAACAGACTGATAGGGAAACGAGCAGGCACCTCGTCAAGAAGAGCGTTCTACTCTACCACCAGCCAGCCACCCAACTGACTGACGCATTCCCCAGCAGTCACCGCATAAAACTTAGGCGCCGGCGCGGGAGAGAGAAAAACTGACTACTACAGTTCCGATCATCAGCCAGTAACACGGAAGCACCAGCACCCACCAAACATAAATCCAAATTCTCAGCCGATAGCAGCAACACATATCATACGTGGGCCCACCAGCCAGCCCATCGATGGACGGATGGAGACACATGTAGAAGCAGCGGCGGTGAAAAAATATGGTAGCAAACGATGATGGTGGCGGCCAATCGCACCGTTTTTCCGCTGGCAGCAACCGAGACGAGTCTCCTTTCGCTGTTCCGCCCTTGCATCGCCAGCCAAAAGAGCAAGCAAGCAGTAGCAAGCAGCAATATGTGTGTGGCGGCGGCTGTGTATGTAGGTACATACTCCCGATGTACATCGCGCATCGCTCTTGCTGCTGTGTGTTGCCGGCGGCAGGCAGCTTGCTCGCCTTGTAGCTGCCTCTCCCCAGCTTGCTGCCACGCAAGCAGCATCGCGATTGTTTATTTTGCACCAGACGGAACGGTTATATGTACTGCCATCCCATCCCGCGCACATACATACATACAAACAGAGTTAGTCAGAGCGCCTGGCCATCAGTATGTTAGGTTAGGTAGTCGGTGGCAGCAGGAGACAGCTGCATAATACACGTCAATTGCGAGAGCGCATAAGCTGAAGCTGAAGCAAGCGAGCCATCAGAGAGAATCTGTGCCGCCCGCCCGCCCGGTCGGGCCTGAGCTCGCCCCGCTTTTAATGTACAACACAACGCCTGCTCTGCCTCTGCAGCTGCTGAAAGCTCAAACAAGCTGACGACTTCCACTGACACTTATGATGCAGAAGCGCATTGCATTATATATTATATGAGCATTATTGTACAGTACATACTAGCCGAAGTGTAATTACTCTTCCCCACCAGAGCAGAGCTGCAGAAGAAGCTTGCAATACGTAAGGTAGCTTGCTTGCGTATATGATAACGCTTGCAGTAATGAGCGGGGGAGGCAGAGGATCAGTGTTACATACAGTAAAGTACAGCTGGGCGTCAGCTACGGTAAGTCCGCTGGGATTAGCATCCAAATAACTATTAGCAACTACTAGCCGACAAAATATGCAACGTGTCGACAAATGCGGCCGGTAAATATAAGCTCAATTACCTACAAGAATACGTAGGAGGCACCGTACGTAGGCGGCACATGCAGCATAATTATTGGACGCATGCAGAAGCAGACTAATATGTAAAATAATAATTAAGTACCAGGAATCGCCAAAGAAATAGAGCAAAGCCCCGCAATTTCTTCCGACACTTCACGCCGAACAAACTAAAAACACAATATTCGCAGCTCAAAGGATTCAGAAAGGAAGGCGTAGTAAGCAACGAGCTATGTACTGCAACATTCATGAAGCTCCTCGCCTTATTGTCTCACTGTCAGCTGGTTCTCCCGTTTGAAGCAATACACGACGAGGCCCAACAATGAGCAGTCGGAGAAAGCGCCCTGCTCGCTGCGCATTGCAAGCTGACACACACTTGTATGAAGATGAACTACTGAAGGCGAGTCGGGTTCGTTTAGTACTGCAGAAAAGCGACACATGATTATATAGGGCCTACCTGGTAGGTATAGTATGTATCCGCATGCATCAAATTGCGCCCCAACAACAGGGACGTCAATCCGGCGCTTATGCCTACTATATGTACATCAGATCGGCAGCGTATTTCCATGCCCACCTATTGAATTTTTCATGTGTCTCACACGGGAGACAGGTGACAAAACAGTTAGCTCCCTCCTTCCCCTTTCGAGCTTCCACGTTTCACCCACTTCCCATTATCATACTCCACTATTTTACGTAATAGCTTGTTGTGTTGGAAACGTCACACCGCAACGAACACAAAAGCAGGCAAACAAGATGCAAGATCGTAAGTTAAAGTAGTACATATAGTATTACTTTATTAGATGATATGATGATCACTTCACCACTATACTATCAAAGGTCACACACAGCCGTAACGCACTGACGTCACTTGTCTGTCGCGCAATGCACGCACAAACATAAAAAATGAAAAAGCGAAATATCACCTTTAGCTTGAAGGCAAAGATAAGGCAAACAGAAATATGGCAAAGAACAGCAAGGACAAGACAAAGGTAAACAGCAACGTACATACAATACTGCAACACGAAAAAAAGACAAAGTTCGTTCAGTTCAGTAGCTGCGTCAGCGAAGTTTTCCTCAGGCAAAAAGGTTATCATCGACAATAATACTTAGTATCCGATGACACAGTGATAATTAGTAATTACAATTACAACCAAGTAATAATGTCACAACAAACACAACGTGAACAAACTCCCCCGCTTGGTGCACACGTCAGTACATAAGTAAGTAGAGAAAGAGAAGACATGAAAGTTCGCCGACTACGGGGGACACCACACCACAAAGGAAGATCGTGGTTAACCCATACCATAACATCTTCGCATATGCGTCGCACAACGCGCAGCCACTTCCCAACTTTCTTATTTATTGTACATAGGCGTTCAAGTCAAAAGTGAGCAACTGCCCGCTGCTTGTGGTATTGCTATGAACGACAGTACGGCGATGTGCTCATCGGCGTGCTTTGTGCTTTTAGCAAATCAGCAGATATTTCAGCACGGGTTAAACATGGTAACGAATAATGCCACGACAATACCGCTACTGGTTCTATCCACGCGTAAAATACGAGAACAAACTATGAGCTCAAGACAAGGCGTACACTGCAAAGCAAAGTGATACGGGAATCGTTAGTATGCCACGCAGAGTTAGTCAGTAGTGCGCAACGCACGTACGTGGCGAGTAAACTCAAAACGAATTTCACCATGTAGGTATGCGTTGAAGCATAATAGGCAGGCACTGCAGTGTGTACAACTGCAACTCACGACCGTGTGAACATGTGAAAAAATTTGCTCAAGGACAAGAAAGAATGTTCAAAACGCAAAACGAAAAGCGAAGTTCAAACGCACCACGTGCGTAGCGCACTAGTCAGTGGCAGACAGTGAACAAATATCATGTCACATTGACATTGCATATTTGACGCTAATTATTATGCTGATGCTGACTGTGACGTTTGGCAAGCAGGACGGTCGGCATGGACTTAGGTCGAGATACCGGGAGCCATTTATACTCAACTTCCTCTGCCTCCACTCTATCCACAAACTGCCAGCGAAAGCGGGAGACAAACTCCTCCAGTATCATCTTTAATAATATAAAACAACTCCCTCGCCTTCAAGTCCATGCAAAATAAAATTATAACCCCCTTTCTTCGTCCGCATGCGTTCGGATGATTGCTACGCAATGTTTACCCACTTTGAAAAGGATATTATAGTGCAATCAGTTTCATCATACGCCACGCATTTTATAACTCAGGATCCAGCCATCGCAGAGCAAAGCGGTCAAAAACGCCACGGCTAATTTTCAGCGGGATTGCCAATAAAAACCGCTTGTCTCTAGGTGCTCTCTGTCGCGAGATATCACTGAATTCCTTATATACTGAAATGTGCGTAGACATTTGGCAATGCAAAACCACGACACACCACGACCCTGTACGCCCGATGCGCATTTCTTGTCGTCTTTACCGCGCAAGCGTATTTCTACCATTTTGATTTAAGCGTTCGCGAGGTTTAGAATTGCCAAATGGTCTACGCTCATTTTGGCGATTTCAGTACATAAGGAAATCGGCGATATCTCGCCACAGAGAGCACCTAGAGACAAGCGGTTTTTTTTATTGACAACCCCGCTGAAAATTAGCCGTGGCGTTTTTGACTGCTTTGCTCTGCGATTACTGGATCCTAAGTTATAAAATGCGTGGCGTATGATGAAGCTGGTTGCACTTTAGGCGGTACAGTACTACGCAACGGACAAACGATTCCACCACCAAAAAAACCGCAAGACGATTTCTGCAAGCCAGCGGCTTTCTATGTACTACGCTGACATTTCACTGAGGAAAGTAAGCTAGCTAATCAGCAGATCGTTTTGCGCAAAGGTGACGCTGTCTGAGCGTACGCAGAGCGTACATGTACATACAGTACGTACGTACATGTACACAGTACGTACGTACATGTATACCATACCTTGATGAGAGTTTCGGAGAGATGTTGACCCAAACAAGAGCGTAATCCGCCACCAAATACGAACAGCTTGTCCCACTTGGCTTGCCTGTTCTCCCTGTAATGCCCGCGCAGCCAGCTACAGTATCATCCTTCTTCCATGTACTACATTACATAGTCTTCACTTCAGGGCAACTGGATGTGCAATCATATCTAATATTCGTATTATCTGTCCAACCAGAGTTGGTCATTGGAGTTTGCTCGCGTTGCGAAAAATAGAAATTCATTCATGGAGTTCAGTCGCATTTCATGCACTCCTTTCTGTTGAAGTACGCCTAAACTGCGTAGCACGGGCAGAAGACAGACCATAACCAACTCTCTCTGGCCAGCTTACAGCTAATGCATGCAAACATATTATCTAACCCTTTGAGCCAACGTTTCCAGTTGAACTTGTCCGGCTCCGAAAATGCGACGGGATCACGATGAGCAGAGTGAGAAAAGTACACTACGGGTCGGCCGGCTGGCACAGTATAACCATCGATCTCAAGTTTCTGAAAAGGCAAGAAAACGCCTCGCGCCTCATTCTGCCTAGTGCTAGTCAACAGATGCAACAACAATACAAAGATGACGTCGCGATTTGGATGTAAGCAGTGAAACGAGCAGAAAAATCAGTCGCATCTCTTTCGAAGTTTTTTGGTAAATACAGCTCATCTCTTTCCCCGAGGCAATGCGCTGCATTTACTGTAGCCAGGGTCCGGTCCATACTTCCGTATCACCACCCTTGCTACCTCAGTATCATACATATACAGGGTGTCCCGAAATAAACCGGCCACCTTTCCGGGCATGTAACTCTGGAACGACACTTGAGATTTTCATGCGGTTTTTTTTTATTTTGTAGCCAAGGCTTCAAGTAAGATGTGTACAAAATTTCAGCTTAAAGGGCGGATGTGGCAAAGATTTTTACATAATGAAGGAAAAAATCAATTTTTTAAAAATCCTTTGGTCAACATATGTAGTTTTTCATGCTGAATCGATTCTACCCCCATGTCTCGACGCGATTTTGCCTCCTCGTAGAGAAAACCCACTTGTACAGGAGGCTTCGAACGCCCATTTCTTATTGTCAGCGCCTCACGTCCCGCGTTGTTTAGAATGACGTGTGACGCGACGACGCGTGCGCGGATGATGCGCGCAGATTCTAAATGACGCAGGAAGCGAGGCGCAGACAAGAACAAATGGGCGTTCGAAGCCACCTGTACAAGTGGGTTTTCTTAACGAGGAGGCAAAATCGCGTCGAGACATGGGTGTGGAATCGATTCGTCTTCAAAAACTGCACATTCTGACCGAAGGAATTTTCCAAAATCGATTTCTTCCTTCACTATGGAAAAATCTTTGCCGCATCTGCCCTTTAATAGGCCGAGTGGAAGCTGCTCCAACACCTTCTTTCTCCGGCGGTCAAAAACGAGCATTTTTTGAACTGGTAGTGCCGATTTAGGGGTCTTCTGTGCATGGTCCTAAATATAATTAGTCTCATAATAAAAAAGATGTCCCAAAATGCTAGGAAATATGTATCTCATGCATTATTCCAAGTGCCAGCATAGCAAACGCATGGAACAGGGTATCTTGAAAAATTAAGACCGAATTTTTCTCCATACTGAAGAAAAACGTCGATTTTGAGTTTCGAGATTCAAACCGTCGCAATTTCCGAAGTATGTGGACTAAATAGTTGAAATTTAGTACACATCTTAACCGCATGAAAATCTCAAGTGTCGTTCCAGAGTTACATGCACGCACGAAAGAGTGGCACAAGGGTATCCGTTAACCGCATGAAAATCTCAAGTGTCGTTCCAGAGTTACATGCACGGAAAGGTGGCCGGTTTATTTCGGGACACTCTGTACTTCGTCCAAGAAATACGCTACAGTTATCAGCACGTCGCACTGCACTTGAGGTCCGATAGAGATATCGCGATTCCTTCTATGGCTTTTTCCATATATACCTACATACTACACACGTTCAAACACATGTTACTTGAGAAAGGGAAGAGTCTACTCACTCGTTTAGTGACGCGCCGGCCGGCGACGAAGGGCGGACGCAGTCGTGCCGTCTCCAACAACACCGCGTCAGTGTGCATCAGCTTCGCACCTTCTTCCCCTTCCTCCTTCACGCAATCCGCGGCCCAATGGGGAGAATAGAGCAGGCAGGAGGCTAGGAGACTGGCAAACGCCTTGGGCACCAGAGCGCTCACCAGCAACACCACATGATCAAACATGGCCGACTTATCATCCTCGTCAGAATACGGTGTGCAGGGGCTGCTAGTCCTGGATGCAAACGGCATCTGGGACATTTCGTGCAAAAAGGAGCTGTCTCGTGGTCCAGCAGCGTCAGTTGCTGCTGAAATTGCGTCGAATCGAGCGCGCACCAGCTTCAACAACTCAGTCTGAACAACAAAAGCAAGCGATAAGGATTAGGAACGTAATAATATTTAGGCAAATGTGCGTAAGAGTAAGGTCTATAGTCGGTTGCTGGAGAATAGGGCACCGTCCGCTGCCCGTTTTGCTCAGTTTCCACTTAAGACTACGCAAGACCTGAGATGTGTACATGTACAGTTTACCTTACCCGGGCTTCCAACGCTTTGCTACAGCCACCCGAATATCCGAGCACAGGCATTCGCCAATTCACCGGTATTGAGATTAGACCTAAGCATAGTCAACAGCCAACGTAGCCTACCAAAAATATCAATCAATTACAACTCTGTATGGCAGTCTTGTGCAGAAGTAGGTTAGGCGCACAGTAGTACACAAAGGGCACTAACCGTGCCAATGTGTGACACTAAGGCTGATGATCTGTTGAATAAGTGCAGCTTCCTCTTGTACATCCATAGAGAGATCAAGAAAGAGAGAGATCATCAATTGAGATGTCAGCGCCTTGAACATGGAGTAGATGCAGACTGGTTGCCTGCACACAACACAACATTTCAGCTAGGCTCACACCTCACATCGAAACCTAGTTGGTGTACTCTGAGCATCAGAGCATTATAGCTCATTACAGTACAATGAAATTCAACGAACACTCACGCTATTTCGAGATGATCGAAATATCGACTGACGCATCCGCTAATAGCTGCCTTTCTTTTACATACTGATTGTTCGTGAAGCATGGCCGACAATGAAGCACGCATATCCAAAGCTCTCATTCCTATCACAGCACATAAAAAAACAACTCACGTGTAAATCGCAAGGTGTGTGATCGTTGAGGATATTGCGTGCAAAAGGCTAGCTCACTTACCTTCAGCGAAAAGTACAACATTGCCGTAGATGTGATAGAAATACTCCTTGTAGCCCATGTCAAAACTGTCAGCCATATCTGAACGCAACAACATATGCTGATCAATAGCACGACAATACAGCCAATAACAACGTATCCTTGCGTGCCTCACTTCACCTGCTCGGGTCGCCTCTACTCTACACCATACTCCACGCACATACAGTATAAATAGACAGTTACTATTCATTCACGTCATATGGAAAGCGCGGGGGGAGGTGTTATTTCTCAGCTTTCTCTTTGAGCCAATTCAAATCAAACAATTTTCACCCGTTGGAATTCCCTGAGTGCTGGGTGCTGGGTGCTGCGTAGACTACTTAATACGGGCACCTACTGTGACGGACCGGTCACTTCAACATAGAGTTAAGAAACGTTTTCTGTAAGGATTGAGAGTAGCCTATAGTGTACGCGGATGGGGGGTATTTTTGGAAATCGAGATAATATGCCTATCGGATTTCCCATCAAAAACTGCATATGTGGATGAATTTTGAAGAAAAAATTTGTTCAGGCATCATCGAGATATTGATGGGTAAAGGCGGGAAAGTCGCATTTTGCCGTTTTTCAGCATTTTCAGCCATATTTCAGCAACCAGAGTGTATAGCGGGCTATAAATTGGCACACACATACATCCCATAGGGACCCATGTCTGGACCAAATTTGAGCCCAATCCGCCACTTATATGGCGAGATATAGCTTCAGAAAGCTCAAATTTACGTTTTTTGGACCTGTTGCAAATTCGGTTATATGAATACCACGGCGCGAATACATGCCCTGCACGGGGTAAAATTTTGACAGGAAGTAGAGAAGGGTTAGGTATACAACTTTTAGTACTACCGCAAAAATTCTCTATGTTTACAATTGGGACTACGGAGCTCCTGAAAGTCGAAAAATTCAGCAAAAATGTTCCCGCCTTTTTTATAATCCAAGATAAAAGAGCAACACCACTGAAATTTTTTCCTATTAAGTAGCCTATCTTATGTAAAATTTGACGTAGATTTCAAAAATAAAATCGGTTTCCCCAAAAAATTTAACCCTTACCCAAAAATTCTCAAAAATATACAATTTTTGCAAAATTATATGCTAGGGGTTAAATTTTTTGGGGAAACCAAATTTATTTTTGAAATCTACATCAAATTTTACATAAGATAGGCTACTTATTAGGAAAAAATTTCAGTGGTGTTGCTCTTTTATCTTGGATTATAAAAAAGGCGGGAACATTTTTGCTGAATTTTTCAACTTTCAGGAGCTCCGTAGTCCCAATTGTAAACATAGAGAATTTTTGCGGTAGTACTAAAAGTTGTAGACCTAACCCTTCTCTACTTCCTCTCAAAATTTTACCCCGTGCAGGGCATGTATTCACGCCGTGGTATTGATATAACCGAATTTGCAACAGGTCCAAAAAACGTAAATTTGAGCTTTCTGAAGCTATATCTCGCCATATAAGTGGCGGATTGGGCTCAAATTTGGTCCAGACATGGGTCCCTATGGGATGTATGTGTGTGCCAATTTGTAGCCCGCTATACACTCTGGTTGCTGAAATATGGCTGAAAATGCTGAAAAACGGCAAAATGCGACTTTCCCGCCTTTACCCATCAATATCTCGATGATGCCTGAACAAATTTTTTCTTCAAAATTCATCCACATATGCAGTTTTTGATGGGGAATTCGATAGGCATATTATCTCGATTTCCAAAAATACCCCCCATCCACGTACTATGCAACCGGTACAGAAAACGTTTCTTAAGTAAATACTCTTTGCGTACCGTACGTACGTATACACTCGTACACAACACAAATGTACATACGTACACTAAATGTACACTCACCGCCAAGTAAGACACAGCAAAACGCTGGTCGACCGCTGCAAAATCAGCTACTAGCAAGCACGTTCATGCTTATCCCCGTTTAGCAGCTACACACAGCTAGCCGCTTACGCATACGTAAGCAGGCCGGTAGTAAACTCGCAAATCTGATGTTTCAAACTGCTCCCCTCTTATAAAAGCGGTCCGCCAAAACCCCAATCTCGGCCCGACCTGCTGGCCTTCGCGCTTCGTAGAAATTCTTGTCGGCACTCAACATTGCCGTACCGAAGTACGTGACTAGTTCCATTACGTACACCGAGGCGTGATTACTTGAAAAATTTCATTCGAACCTTGCAGCAAGCCAGGCATACGTATATTCCTGCTTGCAGTACAGCGTTGGCAGGGCAGCCGCGCGTACGTAACATCGAAGAAACAGTGCCAAACGAACCACCCCAAACGATTAACGCGCGAAGGCCACAACACCATCCAATACGGTTGGGCCGTCTTTTGCCACTTTGGGAAAGCATTGGCCTATACCTATACAACAGTACGATAGTGCCCTGGGTAATAAGGGCCGGGGGTTATTCCGACCGCCGAACCTACTATTTTTCCAGAGAAAGGCTGATAGACAAGATAGTCCGTCCTTATCAAAAGGATCCTTACACAACTGTGTAGGACAGTTGATTACTGTCAACGGGAAAATTTTCCGAAAATTCGGACAAAAATTCTGTCTGAAAAGAGCTGGATGAAGCATAGCTAGCGACTTGACTAATTATCGGACTGATATGCTGTGATCTGGTCTCAGCATTTTTGAACCGAGAAAATTGATGTTTCAAAATATACCGGTAGCATAAAAGTGAGTGGCGCATAGCTAATCCTCGCCCGTCCTGCTGACCTTCATGCGGACGCCACGAGTGCAGCCTGTGCGACCCGTGGCCTAACAACTACTCCTCTTCCTAGCCTGGAAGCAGACGGAAGAAGGCTCGGGAAGAGGAGGGGGGGCGCCAGAGGACAAAAACGGATCGCACGCACCTACTGAGCTGCGATTAACCAAGCATGAAGGTCACAGTAAGAATTTCGGACGGGGACAACTTTTGCTGGGCAGGTAACATAACTGTAAAGGTATTGTGGGTAATTTCGGACGGCCGGTAATATTGCCAACCCAAACTGCCGAATTACTGCATTTTCTCTATATTCTAGCCTACCAAATATGGCTCATTCACATCGAGGACGTGCGCTGAGCGTGACAATGGATCGGCGTAAGCAAATGAATGGACAGCAATGGATACGCTAAGCGCATTTCTCTCCAATGCGGAAGAGCCATGGATGGTCTAGAAATTACCCCATGCATACACACACAGTAGGGTGGTATAATTTGTGGGGTAAACCCGGAAACCAACCTACAAAGAACGGCCTGCACCTGCAGTACTATAAGTGGCCGGGATGTGGGGTAATTCGAGCCGTGGGTAATTCCTGCTACCGAAGCTATTATTTTTCCAGAACTGGAAAGGGAGAGAATGGGTGATGGTCCATCCTGTTCATACTTCTCAAAAAGATCCTAGTCGTGCCAGTTGCATGACTTAGAATCTATTTTAAATGTAAAGTTCTAGTCGTATTGAGTCGTATTTACGTGCTTACGTAGGACTGCTGCACAACTGTGTAGGACAGTTGATTACATAGGCATCCGCACTATGTATCCACATTCCTGTCCATTCATGCGAATACGACGAGCCATGCACACGCCCAGCGCAGAAGAATTTTAGAAGCTTGGGTAGGCCAAATTTCCGGCCGTCCGAAATTACCCCACTCACGGTACCTTCAGCTTTATGTGCCTGCCCAGCAAAAGTTATCCCCGTCCGAAATCCTAGCCGTGACCTTCATGCTTGGTTGGCTTGCAGCTCAGTACATAGGTGCAAGTACTCCGTTGTTGGTGCGTCGCTCGCGTTGGCGCGCGCAGGGACAAGATCCCGTACAGGAACAGTGACCCGCACGGGTTTCCTTACCCGGCTCCACTCGTCCGCATGAAGGTCAGCAGGACGGGCGAGTATTAGCTATATCCCACTCACTTTTATACTGACGGTGTATTTTGAAACATCAATTTTCTAGGTTCACAAATTCTGACACCAAATCACAGCAGGGGCCGTTGATATCAATCAAGCCGCTGCAACTAATTCATCCAATTCTTTTCAGACAGAAATTTTGTCCGAATTTTCCGAACATTATCCCGTTGACAGTATTGGAATTTCTTTCCAACGCGAAAGAGCCACGAACGGTCTAGAAATTACCGCTTTTCAAACTTACCCCCTGCCTACACAGTCGGGTGGAATAATTTGTGGGGTAAACCCGGCAACCCACGTTCAAAGAACGGCCTTCAGTACTAGAGGTGGCCGGGTTTACCCCACCGTACACCACCAATCCATCTAGCTTGCTCCATATACCTTCAAACTTCCCCAGAACACCCGAGATCGCGTAGTTCCCGTTGCCAGCGCTCCAATGACCAAGAGAGTAATGGCCATGATTGCCATCACCACAGCCACTGAGATGAAGACCAACTGGATCAGGTCGAGCCAGGGAGGGTCCAGGTTCAGAACGCGCTTCACCTGACAACAATACAGCAGATATACGTAAGCATCCACGCTGCATACCGTATTTACTGGTGCATAGCCCCAATTGAGAGGTCCTATATGGGGCTATGCATGGGGCTATGCATAGGGGGCTATGCACCGGGAAATACGGTACAGCATCCAAGTACAGATTAGTGCAGTTCGGGGTGGTAATTCGATTCGGGTTACCCCAAGCTACTTATTTCCAGTTGGGATAGCCGGGAAAAATGGTCACCATACATCAAAATCATCCATTTTGCGCTCTGCTATCTGGTGGTTACACATTTCTTGAGTTTCCCCATCGCCCTTCCTAATTAAGCAAAGATAGTGGCCCGAATCAACCCCAGACGGCCCAAATCAAACTACCCAACAGCGCACACAATTATTTTTCAAACAGCTTGACTTATATTTTTACCTGTTCCATGCTGGCGTTGAGGGCCTGTGCCATCATACCGCAGAATAGGCCTACGCCCACCAAACACAGGACCAGAGCGATCAGGGATGCGTAGGGAACGCGACCTAGGAAGTCGCCTGCTGAAGACATGGCGACTGGGGCCTAAAAAAGAACGCATAATAGACCTGGTCATACATAATTGTGTGACGTGTCGCGTTCCGGATTGCAGTAGCCGTGTCCTGAAAGGGAGGGGGGTGGGAACAGACCGAAAGGGAATCGAACCCGCCACAGCGCAGGACTTAGGAACACGTACGACCACGTACGGCAACGGGGAGCTATGACTTATAGTCTGGCCAAGAGCAGTTGGCACTTGGACTCAAGGCGAGTTGCGTAGTTTGCATGTACTTCTGCTAAATAGGAGTAACACGAAACATGGACAGAAATCCGCATTTGTAAATCTATTTTACGCAACGCGCCTTGAGTCCAAGTGCCAACTGCTCTTGGCCAGACTATAGCTTGCCTTCCATACATGCCTAGTTTACGGATAATTGGCCTTGGATTGGACCCCGACCATACGTACGCAGTACAAACTAAATACTACACGCTAAAGTATGTGAGTAGCCGGTGTGCGTACACAATCCCTCGCTGCTTTTCCCATACATCATGCTCAAATGCAAAGCAATCATATACGTACAGGTACACGTACGTCGTCTGTCAAACAAAATGCAATGCTTTGCTGCGTGTCGCTCATTGACCCACGAGTACAAACAATACCTGTACGTACGGTATGCGCATGCATACGACAATCTACCTGGTCTGGAGGATATTGACAAAGTTGCAAAGAGCGCAGTAGTCTGTCTTGAGTCAAACGTCACGTCAGTCAAATCGATAAAACCTCCTCGCTGTTTGGCGCAACGTGTCACATCTTGGCTCACACTAAAGTCTAAAACACACCTTGGTAACTTACACGTAAACGTATGCATGCATATGATCCTTGCAGTACGTGCAATGCTCACAAAGGTATATCAGTCATGGGATCAATGCCCATAGAAAGCAAGAGCATATAATCTGGGTTTTGGGAAATACTTTATCACACAGATT
>JASAMW010007007.1:0-13796 GCA_030247985.1 Epsilonema sp. ZAB3_2
CTATTTATTAGCCTTAGAGCCTCTGTCTGTGCGGTGACCTGAATCAGCATTCCACGACCTCGTCCATTGTCAACCGACTTGCGACTTGAGCGACTGGATGCCATACCACCGAATGCTTCTTCTGGCCCGGATTCGTCCATCGCGCGGCCTCGATGGTCCCCTGGGAACCATTTGTAAGAATTCTGGACACCGGGAGCCTGAAATACACGAACAATGCAAATTACGACCACCGATCAAAAGAAGTCGCATGACATAAAACCAGTCACCGCCCCTCCGACAGCCAATGACAGTGAAGACACATGCTCATATAAAATAGCTGTGACAGAGCGGAGAGCTCAGTGTTCATCAATCTTGTTTTCGTAGCCTGACTGTCCCTTACGTTACGGCCAGTCAGTGACTTGTTTCTATCGCCGACCGTTATTTCTACCGTATACCTATGTTATAAAGTTACTACTGTTTTGACCTTGTCTACTTGATTACTTGACCGTACGTATACCTTGAACTTACGTCCGTCTTGAGGGCTAGAGGCTAGCTCCTGAAGGTACCGTCTTCCGATCTGCCGACGTCTTTCCTAGCCGTGGCGTATCGCTGGCACCGATTGGCTTGGATTGTCAGTTGCGTCGTGAGAATCATTCCGTCCTCAAGCGCCGACCCGAGGGTTGAACCGATCCTGACCTCCGACATCCGTCTGGCTGTTCTGCTCGTCCTCACCGACAACGGCCTCCCGTCCCAGGACTCCACCCGCCGCCACACCACGGGCAGCCTTGTAAAGGTTACTGTAGCCGGCGTGCTTGGTAATCTTTACACTTCACTATGCGACAACATTTTGTTTGCAGGCAGTTGCAGTTGCAGTTTTCCAGATCCCGAAACCCGATTCCACATCACATCGCCCCACGCCAGTTCAGTTGCACTGCCAGTGAATTTGTCGCCATTTCCCCAGCGCGAAATGATCCCTGCTGCAACCGTCAAAAAGCCTGCTTCTGCAGTTGCTTGGCGTTCTCATAGGAAATCTATTTCCTGGCCTGGTTCGGTACGCGGTACCATTTCTTCACTGGTTGGCACAATACTTCATCATGGGAAAAGCGAGGGGCAGATTCAGGGTAGAGACTGCACAGCTGAAGCCTTTTCCATTGGCGAAAATTGTTCAAACTTCACTATTGCTGACACATTTTCTGCGGAGAATGATGATGGTGCCCTTGCACTTGGAGACGGGCTCTTGGACCAAATAGTTGATGCGCCGAATAGTTCTTTTCCATGTTGGGTGTGCTTTGAGCTCCTGTGTCGACCTCGTACTTGTCTACCCTGTCTGCATGTGTTCTGTGAGCCGTGTCTGCGCTCTCTGACCCATTGGCATCCTGCTTCCACCTTGCAAACCTGCCCACTCTGCCGTTCAATCCTTTCAGTCACCATAGAAAATCTTGGTAACGTTTAAATTGAGCTCTTTCATTTTTCTAGCCACCCACGCTACTCCACCATTGTAGACCATTGGGATAAAAATTTATTCACACAGTGAGCTTGTGTACATGCCTATCCATTAGAGATGCGACGATAGTGAATTTTTGCAGAAATCGATACCGATACCGATATCGATAGTTTTTCACCAAGCCAATTCGATACCGATACCGATACCGATAGTTGCAATTTTTTCCAAATCGATACCGATACCGATACCGATAGTGTGGGCAAAAAATTATCGATTTTCGATAGCGATACCGATAGTTTTGTAGCACTGTGTTTTGAAAAGTAATGGGCATTTATTTACTAGGTAGGAGCAGGAATACACTTTTGGGTATGACTGTACTGACATAGTAAATAGATAATTGAAGAGCAATGTCCATTTTAGTAAATAAATACCTAGTCAATGGTAGCGTAGGGTACTGTGGGGTAAACCTGGCCATGTGGCAGACCCGACCACCTAATCTTCTTTGAACTTGCTGTTTCAGCAAATGAATAGCCAAATAGCTCATTTGAAATAAGATAGTTGAGGGAATCGATTGATATTTTCCCATGGCTGGGTTTACCCCATTGTACCCTACAACACGACACCTACTACGTATCTAGCACTAGTTGCCTTTGCATACTTCTGTAAGTCATGGATATGACTACAGTTACTGCAAAAACTAATTTATGCCACTACACCACAAACTTAGCGCCGAAATCGACATGCCCTTGCTTCGCGCATGGCCAAATTTACTGTAGAAAAAATTACTATCGAAAATCGATATTTTTTACATGATTATTCGATACCGATACCGATATCGATAGTAGGAGCAAGAAGAAAATTCGATACGATACCGATACCGATAGTACAAGGAAAGCAATTTTCGATACCGATATCGATACCGATAGTTCAAAAAATGCTCGATACTATCGATTTTCGATACCGATACCGATATATCGTCGCATCTCTACTATCCATGGAGACAGCTCCAATCCATATCCCCACCCAGTTGACATGGACAGAGCACCTATGCTGCCTAATTTAATTTTAATGCCTCTGCGCACTTCTCAAAAACATAAAAAGTGTCCCATGCATAGCCCCCTATGCATAGCCCCATATAGGATCTCTCAATTTTTGCATAGCCCCGGGGCTATGCACAGGTAAATACGGTATTGTGCAAAAATAGATGGCCGGTTGGTTGGTTCCAAATTAAAACTTACCTCTGAAACGCATAATAGAGCTGCATGCATACCACCTAATAGATAATTGCAGATGTGGAACAACAAATCCAAGTGCGGTACCCAATGGAGTACCACAAACGCTGCAGCTGGTTTGAGGAGCAAAGGCGTGCGGCGTTGGCCAATAGCGAGCTGCCTGCGGCTTCCCTGTTGCATCGCCATCTGCCATTGCGTCTGCATGGCTGGCTCTTGTTGGTATCCAGAGATGCAATCTGGGTCTCCTTTCTTTGCTTCCTCTTCTTCTTCATTCTTTTCATTCCTGGAATCTACGTATCCTCTGCAGTTTGCGAGTACCTGAGTAACTCATTTCCTGTCTGGCAAGATCAGAGCAGTGAGTTGCAAGCGACAACGCGTCTGAGCTTGGTGTATGCGAGCTTGAGGAAATTCCGATGGACTGCTTTGCTACACGTGGAACGATTCTGGTCGAGCATTGTGGATTTGTGGTTCATGTTGGTCCACAGTGGCGTGTTTGCATTTGTCAGTCTTACTGCTGCATCTACAGTAATCTTGTAGTAGTATATGTTGGGTGGCAAACGGTTACAATTTATCGCGTTGTGTAGTTTAGTAATAAGCATGGACAAAATCGCGAATTATTCTATCACACATACACCCGACACCCCCTTGAAACAACGCTGGGACACCGGCCTTGACAATACCAACTGGCTTGCCAAAAAGGTATGAACGAACTGCTTGCCTAGACATTGCTCTCAGCTAGACATTTTAGCGCATTGCGTAGTTTAGTAAAAAGCATGGACAAAATCGAGAATTCTTCTATCACACATACGCCCGACACCCCTTTGAAATGACGCCGGCACACCAGCCTTGACAATACCAACTGACTTGCCAAAAAGGTACGAACGAGGGAAAAATATATAATTGGGCTGAGGGGAACAATGGAGCACACAGTGTAAACGAAGGAGGCAATCCCTGACACATATTATTCGAACCATTACAATGGGTTTCGTATAACCCATTATAATGGTAAATCTAAAGCACGCCATCCACACACAAAGAAACAATCACGCCGACAAGCAACAGAAGACCGTTTATGCGCTACGAGATTGTTTCTGTGTGGAAGGCGTGCATTTAGATTCCCCATTTATGGGTTTTACGAAACCCATTGTAATGGGTTGCCTCCTTCGTTTACACTGTGTGCTCCATTCTTCCCCAAAGCCCCATTATATATTTTTGGTATTAAAAATACGCAGCACACACGTACATTTTCCTTGATGTTCCCTCAAAGAGTTGAGGGAACTGCGCACTCTCATCTACTAACCTAGAAAATTATGTGTGAGAGATTCGTTTTTTTCCCGTTTTTATTCCATAAAAAACAAAAGCGCACTCAAAAATAATAAAAATAATAACTCGTGGCAGCGATTTCACGACAAAGGCTGTTAAATCTAGTGAAAAATAGTACTCTTTGCTCAGCAGATTTGACGGAAGCACGTGAAATTCTTATGTGCACTCTAACCCCTGAGGCAATCAAAGTTTGATGAGACTGTATACTTACACAATACAGTTGAGGCAGATCGTAGACAGCTGCACACACGTAATGAGAAAACTCCCAGGGAATTCCCTGTAAGTCTGAAAAACGCTCATGCTGAAACAGAAATAATGTTGCATTGTGTAATTGTATGTACATACATAGCGGGAGGAAGGTGACTTTACACTTCACTCGCTGCAGTGAAATCAATCACATTTTTTATGAACGGAGTGACACTATAATATGCAGGAAGAATTCGCGACACAATATTATCCAAAGTGAGAAAAAGTCACTGAGCCGAAAAGGTGTCAGTATTAGTCAATGTTTGGCAGTGCCAGTAAGTACGTAACTGTCTTTGGAGAAAAGAATTTGGGGTTGTAGTTCGATGTCTTATTTACTGTTTCATCGACTTACATCCAAAAAATTTTCTTCGATTTATTCCAACATTGGATATTCAAGATCATGGCGAAAAAGTGTCTGTGGCATAAATTTGTGTATTCAATCTGGCAGTAATTCTTGATCGACTTTCATTGTACTACCATGTTCATTGAATATTCCAAATTTCTTCGATGGTTGGACATTCAGATGGTGAAAAAGAGTGTGTGGGGTATCAAGATCTTTCGTGTGTGATCGCGCTCGTGCATGAACAAGCTTATTTTGGGGAAAAAGGGACTGCTGTTTAAGGATGGTGATGTTGTTTTAGTGATAGTGATGTACTGGTGTATGATGTTCATTAGACTATGATTGGTTGGCTTGAGATATGCGAATTTTTTTCCTGTGGAAAAAAAGTGGTGCTCTTACAAGGGGCTAGTGGTGGGTGATGGTTGGTGTTGGTTAGGTATTGATTATCAGTGTGAATGGGGTTGTACTGTGAGCAAAAAAAGCTTAAGGAGAGGAAAAAGCTGTTCAGAAGGGCAAATAATTTTTGATTAAAATGAGCAAAAAAGCTAAGAGGAAAAAGCTATACAGCTAAGAGGAAAAAGTTATTAAACAGAAAAAAAACAGATCAAGAACTAAAAAGAAGATCAAAAACCTAAAGAGCAAAAGGCAGAGTGAGTTTCAAAATGAAGTCAACAACACTTCATACCAGCTCATGGCTGCTCTCATTAATACTGTACACAAATCTTCATATTTGCCTTCATATTCCACTATCTTCATTTCTTCCTATCTTCTATCTACCATTATCTTCATAGTATTATCTTTATATTATTATCTTCACATTATCTTCATAATTTATTATCTTCATATTATCTTCATTTGTGTTAGTATTATCTTCATATTTATTTATCTCCTCCTATCTTCACATTTTTCATATGCTCACCTACCATTCCTATGGTATCTTCACATGCCATAATCATTCTCTTCATAGTTCATACCTTATCTTCACCCATTTTCACATTCTTCATATCTTCATCTACTACTCCATCTCATTTTCACTTTTCATACTTGTCCGGTTTTTATAGCATTATCCTCGCATTTCAAATAATCACGATGAGCAATAAGATTCCGACGAGAGAAAGTATCTGTCTTCAAAAATTTATCCACTTTGCTGAAATTTTTCATCTTCATATAACCAAAAATATATAATTGGGGTTAGGGGAAGAATGGAGCACACAGTGTAAATGAACCAGGGCATCCCTGACTCATATTCGGTCCTTTTTATTGGTTTTCTGAAAAAACCTTTATAAAGGATATCATTTACAAAGGTTTTTACGAAACCTTTATAAAGGTTTTTACAAAACCTTTATAAAGGATATCATTTACAAAGGTTTTTACAAAACCTTAAAGGTTTTTACAATACCTTTATAAAGGTTTTAAAGGATATCATTTATAAAAGTTTTTACGAAACCTTTATAAAGGTTTTTACGAAACCTTATAAAGGATATCCTTTACAAAGGTTTTTACGAAACCTTTATAAAGATTTTTTACGAAACCAATAAAAAGGACCGAATATGAGTCAGGGATGCCCTGTTTCGTTTACACTGTGTGCTCCATTCTTCCCCTAACCCCAATTATATATTTTTGATATAACTCAAAAACTGATCATACCGTTTCAAACCCCTGCATAAATACACCAAAATGCATCAAATCAGTAATAGCACCAAAAATATATAATTGGGGTTAGGGGAAGAATGGAGCACACAGTGTAAATGAACCAGGGCATCCCTGACTCATATTCGGTCCTTTTTATTGGTTTTCTGAAAAAAAACCTTTGCAAAGGATATCCTTTGCAAAGGTTTTTACAAAACCTTTATAAAAGTTTTTACGAAACCTTATAAAGGATATCATTTACAAAGGTTTTTACAAGAAACCTCTATAAAGGATATCATTTACAAAGGTTTTTACAAAACCTTTACAAAGGTTTTTATGAAACCTTATAAAGGATATCCTTTACAAAGGTTTTTACGAAACCTTTATAAAGGTTTTTTACGAAACCAATAAAAAGGACCGAATATGAGTCAGGGATGCCCTGTTTCGTTTACACTGTGTGCTCCATTCTTCCCCTAACCCCAATTATATATTTTTGATAGCACCAATAGCACAACTGTAGAATGTTTTGACTGATTCATTGGATCTTACTTTCCCAATTTTCTTCTTCTGCTCCTCCAATAATCGTGCCACATTCATACTCCACACCAAACTCTGATCACCCCTCTTCCCAATTGTTACTGCATCACGACGAGCTTTCCACATTTTCTCAATAATTCACTCCACCTCACCTTCAAAATCAGAAGCAATCTGTAGAAGCAAAAAATTCTTCACAGAAACTCCTCTAAAGATAACTTCCCGATTTCGCAATAACACAATCAGAGCACCGCAAGACCAGTCAGACACAACCAACCAGTAAGTCACTGAAAAGATAACAATAAGCACCTCTTTCCAGTTTGCTCAACTCACACGCAACAACTTACACAGACGCGCCAGCCCTCACGCGCATAAACTCCACAGCGCCCCTCAGTTCACTTACCCCTGCACACATGACAGCATGCACTTATACTTACTAAACCCGCTAGCATCAATCAATAAACTCAGCCTGCACAACTAAAAGCTTTTACCTATAAACACACCAGCCAGCGCAACACACAACAGCGTGCCCAGACACGTTTGGGTAAAGAACTACAATGAACTATGCAAATTTATACAGCCAGTACATCCACTACTTATTACGTGTTTGCTAAAATCCTATTGATCGTCGCGATAGCCCAAGTGGTAACTCTTCCGTCTTCTAATACTCTCATCTATGCGTTCAAATCCTACTTGATTCTTGAATTTTTATAACCTTCTATGCCCTACAAAAACTCTCATACTACTATTACGTTATTCATGAATCGCGCAACTTTACTACTAAAACGCCAAAATACTCGCTTTCAGTACTAATTCGATGGATTGCATATCCTTCACTGTACACATAAGCATTCCCAGTACTAAAACGATGGATTGCGCGCCTTCACTACTGAGTTCATGGATTGCGTATCCTTCACTGCATACTTAGAAAATTGCAAAAACATTAAATATATGCTACAACGCATACATAACTGTGAAAATCCGAAAAACTGACATCAAGAAACTCCTACAACATGGGCTGAAAACCCACCTACAGGTAGCTCTTACGCCTGAGGGCGTAAGAGCAAAAACAAAGTCCGCTAGATCTTGATAGCTCAACAGGTACTCCGCTGTCACTACTGCTGCTGCTGATGGATGGGTAAAGTGCACTGATGTCAACTCGGTCTTCAGTAATATCGGGTAAAGTAAAGTAAATTACCCGGGTATGCCCTAGCCCGGGTAAAGTAAAGTAAATTTACCCGGCTCCTGTCAAATCGGGTAAAGTAAAGCCAAATGATGCATTTTACCCGGGTAAAATCGAGTAAGTACTAAGTATAGGAAATTATTTTATTACTAAAAAGCTAGCAATAGCTTGGCCTTTGTAGTTTTTCTGTGTCACTGTTTCATTCGAGCCGTTGCACTAATTTCGCAGGTTTTTCATCAACGGAACTATCACTGTAGAATATCGCAGTAGCTTGCCACATCCTGCCTACATTACTTACCAACATGCATGTACTGTATATTCATCGGCACTGCCATTTTGCCTGACCGTAAGTGAGCTATTGTACCATACGTACATACATACTGTACCATACATACATATGCACGTATACATACGTGGTATGTACATATGTACATACGTGGTATGTATGTATGTACATACATACAATAAGTTACGTATGCGCGAATGAACGAACGTTGAAGTGCCGCTTCGTGCGTTGCCTTCTCCGCCTCGTGGAAGGAATTGGATGCGCGCGAGTGCTGAGCTGCCTAGAGCACACGCTTTACTCGAGTACGTTTACCCGGGTAAGTACTGAGTAAGTATGTGCCGAGTAAATCGGGTAAGCATTGGCCATACTTACCCGCACTTTCAGCATTTTTACCCGGGTAAGCGTCCACAGTGCCGGGTACCGGTAAACCTTACCCGATAAGTCATTACATCGGGTAAAGTAAAGTAAATTTACCCGGCCCAAAATTGGCCATTTTACCCGGGTAAAGTACCGGTAAATTTTACTCTGACATCAGTGGTAAAGTGTCAGCCATACGTATGCGCATACTGCTGTCAGTACTGTTGCTGCTGATGGATGGGTAAGCAATAATTAGTGTCGGGCAAGAAAACTTCCGGGGAATTCCCTGTAAGTCTGAAAATGCTCATGCTGAAACAGAAATAATGCAATATTGTGTAATGTACATACATAGTGGGAGTCTAGGCAGTAGTTCGTTCATACCTTTTTGGCAAGTCGGTTGGTATTGTCAAGGCTGGTGTGCCGGCGTCGTTTCAAAGGGGTGTCGGGCGTATGTGTGATAGAAGAATTCTCGATTTTGTCCATGCTTTTTACTAAACTACGCAATGCGCTAAAATGTCTAGCTGAGAGCAATGTCTAGGCAAGCAGTTCGTTCATACCTTTTTGGCAAGCCAGTTGGTATTGTCAAGGCCGGTGTCCCAGCGTTGTTTCAAGGGGGTGTCGGGCGTATGTGTGATAGAATAATTCGCGATTTTGTCCATGCTTATTACTAAACTACGCAACGCGATAAATTGTAACCGTTTGCCACCCAACATATACTACTCTTGTACATTGTCTTTCTAGCATAGGCGATGCGTTCCTTTTTTTTGGCGAGACCGTACCCACAGGGTCGGCTGTAGGTGAAAAACCCACCAAGTCTCCTTCGAACCTTTAACAACGCCCGTTATGGTGGGCCAGTCCAGTGCCACAAGGCACGACCAACAATGGCCCGAACCAGGGAAGGGCCTGGCACGAAGCCGAACAGCCATCAGCGACCACTGGTCGGGGTGTGCTGACCCGAAGGAAAGCACTGGTGCCTTTAGAAGCCAGCGAGCGGTCGCACCATACTGCCGCTGGGGTTGCCAGTCGCTTTAAGGTATATACGGACTCTTTCCGACCCAACTTTGAGGAGCTACAGCGCTCGCCACACAGCACATACAAGCATGCAGTTTTGCTTTCATAGTAGACCCAACCTTGGCCTACCCATACATAAAAAGAGAGGCCCAAAAGCGTTTGTATTTGGCGCAGTACGACGTCTCAAAAACACCCCCAAAAACATGCGATTTGGCGCTACAGAACGAACCGCTGGGTATTTTTCAACATCCAGCATACCATTCGATTCGTCTCACTCAGACGAGTCGATCGAGACCTCTGGCGCCGCTCTACGTTGCCTCTACGCAAAGTTATTCCAGAAAAACCTTAATATTGGGGGCTATCGTTTGAACAAAGATTGCGCAACGCACAGGCCGTTTCAAGTTGCGCACAGACGCTTGTCGAAAAGTTCAGGTGATGCTCTTTTAAATGAGTACTCTGCCGTTTTCCAACTCGCCCTGGTTGTCTCAGGAGAGATCGATGAAGATAGGACCTCATATAGCCTGTTTACTATAGTATACTCTGTTCAACGAAAGAAAACGTCGAGAAACCCATACTAACGGGTAAACTGGTGAGATTGATGTTTCATGCCACAGTAGAAGTTGCCTCTGAGTACATTGACGTTTCATCCAGTCACCCTCCCCTTGATGTTTCATAAAGTGCCCGTGCCCAACCCCGCTATTATTTTGGAAAGAGTCCGTATATACCTTAATCCCACCTGGCGAGAGTGGGAACTCATGACGCAGAGGACGGCAGATCGGAATAGGCGATGCGTTTCTGGTTGTGCGCTATGAATGAGTTTAGTTTTGTGTGATTATGCAGAGATAAAGATTGATTGATCAAAAACTAAAAATGAATAAAAAATAAAGTCATATTGCCCAGCAAACAGAGTAACCTTGTGTACCACAAACGGTGGAAAAAGGCTGTGTCTAAGCCACATAGAGTCTAATCGGGGGCAACAAAATCAATCGAATCGGTTCAATCAACCAATCGAAGGCAAATTGTTATCCTTTCGCTCCAAATTCTCTTCACCGTCCAGTAGTCCAAGCTGATCCGCTGGAATTTCGATAGCGCTAAGTCCACTGGTGTGCAAGTAAAAATTTTGAGTACTTGTACTCGAGTACTCGGCACTTTTTGAGCCGAGTAAATTTACTCGTACTCACCCGGGGGCATGATGGATTTACTCGATTTTACTCGTACTCGCTCCTTCGACCAGAAAGTTTACTCGTACTCGGCAATTTGTCCGAGTAAATTTTACACTGATTTTTAGCGTTTTTCTTCTTACTCACCCGATTTACTCGAGTAAATTTACCCGAGTAAACCAAATCGCAAGATGGTCCTTCTCAAATTCGTGACAATATGTATTTTTGACTTCAAAAGTATTGCAATTATTGTTCTTCTTTATGGAAAACAGCAATTTTTGTAATTATTTCAGCAAGCGAAGGTCAAGTTGAACATGCCTTTCATGCCGAAATCAAATGAAATTCTAATTTAGGACACCAGAATACGATGTGTGATTTACTCGAGTACTCGGGCAAATTATTGGTATTTTACCCGAGTAAGGCTTCCACCCGAGTAAAATTACTCGGTTTTACTCGACGTTCTGTTTACCCGAGTAATTTTACCCGTACTTACTCGGCTCTGAGAAAGAGCGGGTAAACACCAGTGGCTAAGTCCCTTCCGTAAGGCGTTCATTTTCTGGACCATCAGCCTCGGTTTCACTTTATCCAAGACGAAGTTGGCCAGATTGCTGGTGTTCAAGTCGATGTGAAACAGCATTGACAGCTTGCATCGGTTGGGATCACTGAAGCAATTTTCAAGAGAAGATTTGTTTCGTACATCACCACTTGATTTTGATTTATTGTAAATTGAATTGAGTGTACGTATTTGCTGCATGCTGCTTGGCTTACAGACCTTGGAATCTTTTCCACCAAATAACCAGCTGGATACTGATGCGTCCTCACGTATTTCGAACTCTCTGGGTAGTCCGGATGGATAACACTGGCCGCTAGGAACAGAGTGAGATTCAGTAGTGTTGAGCGAAACAGTTGTACATACATACAGTACGTATATACTTTATGCGGATGCTAACAGTAATACATCAATTTCAATTGATTGATCGATACCAGCGAGCCAAAAATGTTCTGCTGTTTCTCCGATCGCATGGCGTCCACTGAATCCCGAGCTGACACCAGTCCTTTCGCCACTGGATGTGTGCCGTGGTACACCAGGTAACAATACTGAAAAGAAAGTTGACACCACTATTTTCGTATGTACGTACGCAAGTACCAACGTACAACAACAACAACAACAACAACAACAACAACAACAACAACAACAACAACAACAAACAACAAACAACAACAACAACAACAACAACAACAACAACAACAACAACAACAACAACAACAACAACAACAACAACAACAACAACAACAACAACAACAACAACAACAACAACAACAACAACAACAACAACAACAACAACAACAACAACAACAACAACAACAACAACAACAACAACAACAACAACAACAACAACAACAACAACAACAACAACAACAACAACAACAACAACAACAACAACAACAACAACAACAACAACAACAACAACAACAACAACAACAACAACAACAACAACAACAACAACAACAACAACAACAACAACAACAAAAAAAACAAAAAAAACAAAAACAACAACAACAACAACAACAACAACAACAACAACAACAACAACAACAACAACAACAACAACAACAACAACAACAACAACAACAACAACAACAACAACAACAACAACAACAACAACAACAACAACAACAACAACAACAACAACAACAACAACAACAACAACAACAACAACAACAACAACAACAACAACAACAACAACAACAACAACAACAACAACAACAACAACAACAACAACAACAACAACAACAACAACAACAAGTCCCATTGGATACGATACGGTTTCATGGGACAGAGCATGGCGAAGCAGCGCTCTGGAGAAGCCTCCAACTCCACTACGCTCTTGTACATGTTGCATCCAGCCATCTGCTCCGACTTGCGACTGAATACCGCGATCCCATCCTAGAATTATGTTGCAAACAGTAAACACAGCTCTGGCATATACAGTACATAGAATGGACTAATAAATTTGTACTTATGTACAAGCACACTTTCCTACTCATATGGCTTTCCTTACCGAGTCTTTCACAAGTTTCCAGTCGGCTTTATGGAGGATCAGATCGAGAAAGCAGTCCTTCGTGCTCTGAGTTTCCGCAATCCAATCTCTATCATCAGCCATGGTGTATCGATCTCACAAACTCGCCTGCAAGTCCTGGTTTGGCCCACTCAGCTATGCCCTGTACGCGTGATAGACTCAACAACACGCTACTGACGGCGATGGAAGTTTATTGTATAGTTTGTAAAGACCGGGAAACCGGCCAGCAAAGCGAGCAAGCGATGCTAATGCAAATTCACTAGCGCCTTGCAGCCGATTGTTCGGGTTTCAACTGCAATCAAAAGAAAGAATTGAAAACATTCCCATTCTCTAATGTTCATACTTTCCTGCCTTTACTGTCAAGTCCCAACTTTTACTTGTATCCGCTCTGTAAACAAGTTGTAACGCTTTCCTTCGAGCCACGAGGACGAGAATTCTAGGCCTTGGTGCCAAAATGTGCCGGACCGTAGACCCTTTTGTGATTGGCCATTTTCCACGGATCAGTCGCCACTATCCCTTCCCTACTCTCTTGGCGACTTTGGCCAGCAGGTTGTCTGTCAAGTTGCCAGGAATATTCCTGCAGTTGCGGTCGTTTGCGCGCGCGCGAGCGCATCCAAATGGACGCAAAGCAGCTTTGTAGGGGCGGTTGAAGGCAAATATTTGGGTCCGGATCCGCCCTAGACGTGACAAAAGCGCGGATGAAAAGGCAAGGGAAAGCTGATATGATAGTGTATTTGACGAGCTGAGCAGCAACTTTATTTAGGGAAGTCAGCCCTGTGCGTGCGTCGTCGTCAGTTCAGCGTGATTTTTGGGGAGAATTTGCGGCGCTAGCTTCGTACATAGAGCTCGGATTTCTGGCGTGGCGACAGCTTTTTTGCTGCAGCAGCATCATCTACGTTCCTCTTCCCCCACCGGACTTCCTTATGAAAATATAATGTAGCCGCTATACTAGCTTTAGCTTGCCTTGCTAACATGCTGCTATTACGAGCGT
>JASAMW010007009.1:0-22532 GCA_030247985.1 Epsilonema sp. ZAB3_2
TTTTCCATATTTAACTTTTTGCGCAGTATTCAATTTTTGAAAAACATTTCTCACAGTGATTCTGTGGTTTATTTTCTCACAGTGATAACTTTTCAATTTCTGTTGTTGTGACAATAAGACAGAGTGCATTTGTCCTAATTTGCAATGGGTAAATCTTGTTACTCAGCACGCCAGCTTCGGGCAGCTTCACTGCTCTTGCTGGCATTGGTAAAGTTGGATTTCAGGCAATAGTTTATGCCTCCATTTCAGGGAACAGTTCTGGTTTATCTCTTTTTGGCAAGTTCATGTATGTATCTATGGTTCATATTTTCTGTTGTGCATCATGATAGGCAACCCCTCCTGGCTAGGGTTGCGTTCTCCCCCAGGGTAGAGACCCTAAAGGGAGGGGGAACCCTACGGGCTTACCCTGTATGTATTTATTTATCCTGTATGTATTTACCCTGTATGTATTTATTTATCCTGTATGTATTTACCCTGTATGTATTTATTTATCCTGTATGTATTTACCCTGTATGTGTATATCCTGTATGTATTTAACCTGTATTTATCCTGTATATATTATCCTGTACATACGTTAGCCTGTATTCATTTTTTACTGCAAGAAAAACATGAGATTAGATGCTTATTTTCTCACAGTGATAACTCCTAAATTTTCATTGTTGTAACAAAATAACACAGTGCATTTTGTCCAAATACATAATGGTAAATCTTTCTACTCAGCATGCCAGCTTCGGGCAGCTTCGCTGCCCTTGCTGGCATTGGTAAAATTTGAAATGGTAATTTTAGGCAATAGTTTATGCTTATATTTCCTTGTGACAGTAGTTCAGAGTGAATTTGTCTAAATTGGTAATGGGTAAATCTTGTTACTCATCATGCCAGCTTCAGGTAGCTGCGCTGCCCTTGCTGGCATTGGTTAAATTGGAATACTGTATGGTCTTCCTTTCATACAATACTTCATGGTGCAGCACTTTAGAAATAAGTTTACAATATACCCCATCAGGCAATAGTTTACAGCAGTTGGCCTATATCTCATTATTTGGGCAATAGCTTTCAACTTCATCAAATCTCTGTATAGCACATTTATCCTGTATGTATACCATACCTGTACGTACAGCATGACTTGTATCAATACTATAACCTGTATGTGTACAGTAATAGCTCACATTGACAACTTTCCAATTAATTTTTATTGCTTTGACAAAATAACACTTTGTTCAAATTGGCAATGGGTAATATTATTACTAAAAAAAATGCCAGCTGGCATTGGTTAAATTGGCAATTGTTATTTCAGACAATAGTTGTTGATTATTATACCACCTTTCAGTAACAGTTCATATCCATTTCAGGGAATAGTTCATGGCATATCTCTTTTTGGCAATAGTTACATCAGTTACTGTGTAGTAGTTCATTCTTTGGTCACACTTTCCAAATTCCTTAGTAATTGGTAATAATAATAATTGGTCAATTAAAAATCAGACACCCTTCTGGGCAGTAATAATTGATAAGACACCCTTCTGGGCAGTAATAATGGTCAACACCCTTGCAGGCAGTAATAGTAGTTCAACACCCTTGCGGGCAGTATCAAAGAGTCAGACACCCTTTCGGGCAGTATCAAAGAGTCAGACACCCTTTCGGGCAGTATCAAACAGTCAGACACCCTTTCGGGCAGTATCAAAGAGTCAGACACCCTTTCGGGCAGTATCAAAGAGTCAGACACCCTTTTGGGCAGTATCAAAGAGTCAGACACCCTTTCGGGCAGTATCAAAGAGTCAGACACCCTTTCGGGCAGTATCAAATAGTCAGACACCCTTTCGGGCAGTATCAAACAGTCAGACACCCTTTCGGGCAGTAGTAATTCATCACATCCTTACAGGCAGTAACAATTGGTCAACACCCTTGCAGGCAGTAATAATTTATCAGGCACTCTAGGCTTGACTCTTTTCCAGTAGTAGCATACACTCACTTCTGGTATGATAAGCATCTAATACAGAAAGTTCAATACTGCTTTTCCTATAGTCCTGTATAATTACAACATATTTAACCTGTATGAATGCTATAACCTGTATGTACTGTACAACATAAACCTGTTTCAATACCATTTAACCTGTATGTACAACAACAACCTAATACAGACTTTACTCTCTCTCTCTCTCTCTCTTCCATAAAATGAACTACCCTTCCTATGGCATTTTTCAAAATAGAAAAAAACACATCTATTGAAAACACTCAACAACAAAGAAAAATCAAAATTACTGCAGCAAGCAATTCAGGCAAGTATGCTTCAAATTGATTGTATTTGAAACCACCTGCTAATGTAAATTTCCTTCTCTATCATTCAAACCTACTGTATATCTATGAGACGATTTTGCCCCTAACTAATGCAAAGCACCAATTGCAAACGAAGATTGGCCACCCTATTGAGCACAAGAAGCAAAATGCAAAATGCATGATAAAGAGAAAAACATAAAATAACTGCAAAACAAAAGAAGACAAAATGAAAATGAAACAGCAATGTACATGAGAACACACTACATACACAATTTTGACATGCATTTTTAACACAATGAGACAAAATCCCAGCACAATGAGACAAAATCGGCTCTTGAAAGTAGGGTTAGAGTGAAAGAGAATGAACCTTTACAGAAGAAGGTGCCTTCAAATGTGTGAAAAATTAACCATGACTATTTTCATCCCTTTCATATTCAATTCAAATAACATCAACCAGAACAAAACGTGATGCAAAAAAATTCAAATCCCAGTAACCTTAATTGCCAAACCTGTAATGTATGCTATATTCAACCGATGTTTATACCTGTATGAATGTTCATATTCAACCTGTATTTACAGTACAGTACATATTCAAGTAAGCAAAAAGTAAGTAGAATTACTTATTACTGAATGAAAAGTAGGGTACTACGGGGTAAACCCTAATATGGGGTAAACCTAACCTGGACACCTAAGCTTTTCTCAAATGATGAACATGGTAGCTCATTTGAAAGATAAAAGTTCAAGGAATCGATCAGTAAGAATGCTTTCTCAATCGGTTGTATGGTTGCTGAGATATACCTGGTGTTGGGGTTTACCCCTGTGTGTACTAACCGGCTTAGTCTCTCTACCCTTATATAGTCTTGATGTAACAAAAAATTGTTCCAAATGCAGAAAATAACCCTCTCAAAATAAAACAATATCAAAACTATCCATATATTCTACCATTAGCAAAGGTAAACAAACAATTTCCATTAGATAATTACTAACCAAATAAAAGAAAACTTTCTTACCAGATAAACCACAAAACCATTCCCCACGCTTGACCAAACGCTTCTCCAAAACCACCACACAAGTCCAGCTAATTAACACTAAAATACAACAACAACAAATACGCATACAATACAAATGAACCATCCAATAATACAACCAAAACCCTAATTACCACTGATTACGAAATAACACACTTACCAGACCAAGCACAACACACAACCTCCCACGGTCAACGAAACAACATACAATAAAAGCGCACAACCTGTACTTACCACCCAATCTCTATATGATTGCGCAATATGACGTCATTTCCCAACACACACACACAGGTGCTTACCCTCATGCATGCCCCAACCACAAATAAAGCGCGCAACCTGTACTTACTTCCACGTCCCTACGCGCTTACGCAATATGACGTCATTTCATAACACACGCAGCCACTCACCCTTTCCGTGCAGCAGCGCCACCTCACCTACAGGTTAGCCACACCCCCTCAACGTTGATTGGCTCCCCACACTCTCAGTACAACAGAACCTGTATCATACGCGCACTGGCACTCGAACTATATATAGACGTTTTGACACTTTTACCTTCTTGAGCCCCGTAGCTCAGAGGTAGTGATTGCGCGCAGCACTACACTAGCCCGTGTTCAACCCTCGGACCTGTCAACATATACATACAGGTAAACATACATATAACTACTACAGAAAACAACACCTACAGGTAAAGGGAAACATACAGGTACCAAACAACATACAGGTAAAAGGGAACATACAGACAACAAACAACATACAGGTTCAGTACAAAAAATTTACACCCCATACCTACAATTACATACCCAAGAGGTACAGGTTGACTTAAACTTCCGTATACCCACATGCTATAAGGATTTAACCATGATATAAGCGACCGACTATACCCGCATGCTATAAGGATTTAACCATGATATAAGACCGAAACCTGTAGGTATATCAGCAAAGTACTCCTAGTGCTCAGGCGCCGGCGGCGCCTGAGCAAAAATAAAACTCGAAGTTCAAACTCACCGTCGAATTCACCGTGAGTTTACTCACCACGTGTGTAGCCCACTACTACCGCAGCAAAGCCAATAGACAGGGTACTGAGGGTAAAACCGGCATCGAAGCTCCTTTGAGCTTGCTGTTTCAGCAAATGATGAACCAAATGAGCCCATTTGAAAGAGGAGAATTCAGAGAATCGATTGATATATCATTTGTCTCAATCGGTTCATTGCTTGCTGAGATATGCAGCCCTGAAACTTCGGTGGCCGCATTTTCCCATGGCCTGGTTTACCCGACAGTACCCTACCTACTATACTTACCAGAAGCCCCCGTGTCTTTCCCTGCAGAGATATGCCTCTTGAAATACTCGGTAAGTTTGCGTATGATCTGATAGATCATCTTGTCGTTCATGAAACCCCGGCCATTGTCCATGCCGTGTACATGGCCGGAATAGCTGTGGGCCAGTTCAGAGGCGAATTTCTCATGGTCCGAACCCTCGGTGTACGGAATGTGAGACAGGGTGGGTTCGTCATCAACCTGTAGAAAAAATACAACCGGAAAATATTGTTCATGACTGATTCACATAGAAAAATAATAGCGTTTAATACTACAATGACCGGAAACCGGGGGAGAAAATTTGGACTACCCATATCCAAAATATGAGTAGTGTGAACCCTATATAATATTGGCCTCGGACGTTATTGCCATGAAGTATACAGGCATAGGGTACTACGGGGTAAACCCGGACGCTTCATTGGAGAGACAAACCCGACCGCCCATGTGGAAATAGCGGCTATCAGCACAAGATTACCGGACTAACCCTATGACCAGGTACCCCACACAACCACAATGTCGGGTATTGTGGGGTAAACCCGGCCACCTAAGCTCCATTTCACTTTCTGTTTCAGCAAATGATGAACCAAATAGCTTATTTGAAAGAGGAGAGTTCAAGGAATCGAGTGATATCATACGTGTCACAATCGGTCTATCGGTTGCTGAGATATGCGCAGCCCTGAAAGTTAGGTGGCCGGATTTTCCCATGCCCGCGTTTACCCCATAGTACCCTTTACCAGAATGAAAAATTGTTCAACTTACCGCGTAATTGCGTTGTGTGGGAACCCAGGCGTTCATAGCAGGCAGTGGTTTGATAGATTCCATGCGTCTAACTGGTACACGTTGACACTTGCCGCCTTTCAATTCCAAGGTTGACCGAATCACAGCCTGCAAAATACTATGCGAATTATTTAGACATGCCGCACCAAGGCGTCATTGTTGACAACAAGTCGCTCAACTGTTGTCGTTGGTTTGTTTGTTGACGCCGAATATTGGTGTTGTCGGTTTGTTGTCCGTTTGTCAACAAACCAACAACAAATCGACAACACCCATATATAAATGGACACAATTTGTTGCCAACAATGACGCCAGATAAGCGGTATGTGATAGCACACTACCGCAAAGGCGTCATTGTTGTCAACACGTCGCTCAATTGTTGTCGGTTTGTTGACGAATAAAGGTGTTGTCTGTTTTTTGTCATTTCATCAGCTGAGCGACTTGTTGGCAACAATGATGACGCCTTGGCACGGTACGTATCAAAGCCTATGCTATCTATTACAATTTGGGCTCCAGGCATAGGCTCTGAAGCAGCAGACAGATCGAAGGATGCTGGGGTTTCTTTCACAGTGGCGGCAAAACGCTTTCCATTTTCATGTTGCTTCAAAGTTTGTCGCCAAACATCCTGAAATGCAAAAGCAATCAACTGAACTCACCATAATGTACTGTACCAACAATACACACCGCATCATCCACTACGTACACAAGAGAATTGTAAAAAAATATGATTTGGGGCCTACCGGAGCCTGTTTATCCACAGAATCTTCGTATGTGTCCGCGATTTCCTCGAAAAACTTCCGCGCTCGCGTACGTAACGTGTCCAACAGGTCCGCCACGGCTTTCTCTTCGGTTTGTCGAGATATCTCCATCATGGTCGAGTGTTCGGTCCTCCTTTTAGGTTCGGTTTTGGTTCACCTGCAAACGACAAAATTGCGGGTCACCAGGTGACTTGAGCCATGGAACCTTGATTCCAGTTAGTCCTTTCGTCTTTCTGTCTCAACCCGATGATCAAGAGTCACGAACGACGACTTCGAGTCCGATCCGATCCGAGTTGAATGAAAGGCAACAACGAATCCGCGCAGAACGCAGAGACGCAGAACGCAGAATAAATTGCGCAGAACGCAGAGACGCAGAATACAGGGTGTAAATGGCGCAGAATCTTTTTGTATGGCAATCCCTTAGCGTGCTGCGAAGTTTAGAAGGACGATTCAGCCATGTACTCCTAGAAATCAGGGCGCCACGCGCGCCTGCGCAAGGCAAAATTCACTCAAAATCTGAGTGGTAAACTAAGTTTGCCAAACTCAATTTTTAGAAATCTTCTTGGTAAATTAAAAGTGCCACTCCCAATAATGTCTCATTCGAAATGGATGCTGAACACCAACGTTTGCACTGCGTTTCCACTGGCACAAACACGGCTTGAATGCTGATGCAGATGTCAATATGAATGCCAACTGTGATGGCTTAACATTAGACCCATAAGTAAAGAAATCAGTTGGAGTTGCATTTCGCTGCAGTTTGTATTTCATTGCATTTTAGGCTAAGGCTTAGGCTTAGGTATTGGATGCAGAGGGGTAGGCCTCAGCCTAAGCCTAAGCCCCAGCCTAAGCAGCCTCAAAGTCCATCTGTCAGCCTGCGCAAAATAGATATAACCATTCACTGCCCAGCGCCAGTCACTTCAAACACCTCAATGGATCTTCTTCACTGATGGGTTGAACGTTAATGCAACCTCCCAGATAACCCCCTGACCTCCCAATGATAACCTCCCAACCTCCCAATGATAACCTCCCACCAAATTTACCTCATTATGGCTTCTTGCCAGGGTGCTGTGTTGACCTTAGACTGCACTAATGCAAGCTTTTGGGAGTGGCACTATTAGTTTACCAAAAAGTTTTTGAAATTTTGAGATTGGCAAACTAACTTTCCCACCCAGGTTTTGGTGGGCGCGTACAGCTCTCTAGGAGTACATGTCTGGATGCGTCTTTTCTAAACATCACAGCACGCTAAGCAATCACTATTCTGCGCCATTTACACCCTGTATTCTGCGTCTCTGCGTTCTGCGCAATTTATTCTGCGTTCTGCGGCTCTGCGTTCTGCGCGGATTCGTTGTTGCCGAATGAAATCGGAAACGAAAACGAAAGGCTACTTGTCGTCTTCAAGTTTACTCTGAAACGAACAGGACGGTATCTTTAAACTGCAGCGGGGGTACTGTAGTACGACCCAGTTTTGATTCTGCTCTGATTCACGAGCGGTTGCTTATATTATATGTTTATCTTCACTTATGAGCAACAGGTTTATAAACGACCACAAAATATTACCAGCCGCATTGAATTATTGATGGTATGAAAGGGCTTAGGCTTAGGCTTAGGCTTAGGCTTAGGCTTAGGCTTAGGGTTAGGCTTAGGCTTAGGCTTAGGCTTAGGCTTGTGCTTGAGCTTGGCCTTTGACTAGAAGTATGCTTGGCTTGCATGAATCATTCGTTTGCGTTCTCAATATTCTTCAAATGCCTGAATTATTCCCAAAAGCAAAAAGTTGTCGAAACAGCGCATGAAAAAAGCCGTGTGTGGGCTGCTAATGAGATGTACCGTATGTAGCTTTGTAGATTGGTCAGGGATACGCCAATCTATCTAGCAAAGCAATTTCCAAATTCCGACGCGACTAAATGGATGCGTTTGTTTCAGTTGCCGGCTATCAATCTCAGCGCTTGGGCTTTTTGAGATAATACCGTATTTAGAATTGTTTCGACTTTTTCTTTTTCTTGCGCTTGCTCCACCACTACACTATCTCAAATAAAGCTGCGCTTGCGCAACATACTTCGAGCAAATTGTTGCACAATGGGCTAATTCTGATCCCTATGTAGCAAGCTTTCGTCTTTTTATTGGCTTTATATCTCGGTTGTGCCTCAAGAGCTCGGCCGCAATTCGAAAAGCGATGAAGCCAAAATGCCGGCGTGGGGGCCAAAAAGATACACAGAAGCTGTGCATGACGAAAAGCGGAGCCCACCCCCATGGACCAGTTCATATAGATTTTCATTGTGATATTCAGCCAGCAAGCAGTAGGTCTACGTACGTACGAACGTACGTATTCTTCCAAGGCTCGACTACCATTTCCGGAATAGAGCCGCCCCCAAAGAGGAAGAGCAAGCTTGGATTGGAGTCATCAACTTTATTGCCGTGCGTGTCGCAAAAACGCAACAGAAGCAAATGACTTCCAAATATATAATTTCTTCATCCAGTAATCCAGTCCCAGTGCAGCTTTGTGTGGTGTTAAATCTGTGGGCGCTTTGACTTCAGTTGTGAAGTTGTTGCGGCAAAAATTTGAACCATGAAGGATGCCTGTCGTTCCTTCTTGCTGAAGTTAAAGACCTGCCTAAAAAAGGTAACGCTACCGTAATTCTAATATTTTGGCACACGACCTATGCTTTGAGTCTACAGTAATGCTTCCTTTTTTAGATTGTTGGCCTAATCTTTTCACACGTGGGCTTGTGCACATTGGTAGCCGGTTATGCAATTTTGGGCGCAGTCATTTTTCACGAAATTGAACTGCCGGAAGAGCGGAAGTTTCAGGGACACATGAAAAACGACACTGAAAAGGTGAAGATAAACTATAGTACAAATTATATTTCTGGGACCCATACTGTACATTATTTATCTCAGGATCTAGCCAACCTAGCTCAAAGCGGTTAAAAATCTCTCGATAACTTTAGCTCGCCTGGAAAATAAAAAAAACCGCATGCGTCTACGTGCCCTCTGTGTTGAGAAATCGCCGATTTCCTTAAGTACTAAAAATGTACTAAAAAGGTACACTTTTTTCGATTATTCAGCATAAATGAACAAGCCGCAAAAATTTTTTCATTAAAAGTAGCCTATCCTATGTAAAATTTGGGGTAGATTTCAAAAACAGTATCGGTGTTTTAAAAAAATTTAACACCTAGTATATAATTTTGTAAAATTTGTATATTTTTGACAATTTTTGGGTAGGGGTTAAATTTTTTGAAACACCAATACTATTTTTGAAATCTGCATCAAATTCTACAAAGGATAGGCTACTTTTAATGAAAATTTGCGGCTTGTTCAGTTATGTTGAATAATCGAAAAAAAAGTGTACATTTTTAGTACTTAAGGAATTTGGCGATTTCTCGACACAGAGGGCACGTAGACGCATGCGGTTTTTTTTATTTTGCAGGCGAGCTAAAGTTATCGAGAGATTTTTAACCGCTTTGAGCTACGTTGGCTAGATCCTGAGATAAATAATGCATGGGTCCCAGAATTATAATTTGTACTATAAAACGCTTTTTGTGTTCTACATGTTGAATCTGTTTCACATTGTACGAGTTCGCATTTTTAGGTGGTCACCGACCTGTACGAATACGTGAAAAGTCGACCGGTGATTGTGGAAGCGGATGTGAGACGAAAAGCGGAAGAACTTCTGAAAGAATTCGAGATGAAGTTGGTGTACGCCGTGAATTTCGAAGGATACGACGGAAACGACGAAGTTCCGAATTATCAGTGGAGCTACTCCGGCGCTTTGCTGTATTCGATCACAGTCTTCACAACGATCGGTATGCATGTACGTACATACGTTATAAGGACTGTACCTACCGGAAGATTGTGATCATAGTATATGTACTTATGTATATGTACGTACTGTATGTACGCTCACCATTGGCACTGATTCAAAGCTTGGGAGTTGGAATTGGTGCATTTCCTTACAGGTTACGGCCACATTTGTCCCAAAACGGATCTGGGTAAAGCAGTCACCATGATTTACGCGCTAGTTGGCATACCTCTGATGCTTCTCTGCTTGGCAAACATCGCGGAAACGTTGGCCCAAATCTTCACCTTCGTCTACTTCAAAATCTGCTGCGCATACTGTCGATGGCAAGACAAGCGACGTCGATTCAAAAGGGCACAAATGAGCATGCGATACAACGAGGCATTCAGACGAGGTAGGATTCGAACTTGCGCGCGGCTGCCTTACGCAGTTTTGTGGTACCACTGAGCCACCAGATCCGCCAGCGAGAAAGAGGCAAAAACGATGCTTTGTATTGCAGGCTACAGCGTGCGCGGTATGCGCGGCAGGCATACGACGATTCGTCGACGGGGCAGTCAGAAAAGTTTTAGCAGCGCAACTTACTCCATGAGACAACGCGGACAGCATTACTACACGGCCAGCGACACAAGAAGCATCCGAAGTGGAAAGGCGAATCTAAGCAGAGATAGATGGGACACCGCGTAAGGCTAGAGCGCTCGTATCACACAAGCCTAAACAAGCATCCTACGTCATTCATAATAGAAACCTCAAGACATAAAGGCGGCGGCAGTACATTTTTTGCCCTTGTAAAGCCAGAGGCCTTTGGTTTTGGGGTGTTACGTGCGTACGTACACCAAACAAAATTGTTACATATGGGTCACCCATATGGGTCATAAAGGGTCACCCAGAGGCTCATATTAGACCTTTTAGTATCCAAATTGAAGAACATGATTCTCCCAATCTGTAGCTAAATTATTTCAGCCTAAAAATGAAAGCTAAAATTTTCAGGTCTTTACCAGCCGGAGTCTACCGCAATCGCGACTTCGAGAGCAGTCGTTCCCGCAGTCGCGCGGTAGCAGTGGGCGGCGGTGTGAATCGGGCGTTAAGCAGTCGCGCCCTCTCCGCCAAGGATTATCGGAGCAGAAGGGCGCAGATGCAGATGACGATGTACGCTGTTCCAGGCGGCGGCGTTCAGAGGAGCGAATCCTCCAGCGACCATTCGGATCCGGAGCGAAGACCCAGAATGATCAGGAGGAGGAGGAGAGAGCGGTGCTGCGCCGGACTGAGCGATTGCTGCAGACCGAAACGACGCGGAGGCGTGACGACGGAGAAGGAACAGATGTGGAATAACGAAGCGCCGTTCGCGAAAAGAGCAGGTATACGGTTACGGTATGTAGCCAATGTAATGTACGCACATTACGTACGTAAGTACGTACATACCGCAAGAGGCCTACGTAGATAGTAGGTATGCGTATAGGTATGTACGCAGCCCTGAGTAATATACGAACTGCGAAAACATTATGCTACTGCATTCGTATATAAATCTGTACAATGGTGGCGTGATTCTATGCGATGGTACATTTTTATTTATGCAAATTTCTACTTTACTTGACGCTTATTTTGTTTTGGTAGATGTAGGTAGGGCCAATCCAATGAATAACCCGTCGTGTCTTGTACCTGTATGTACCACGTAGGCCTTACCACCTATGTATACTACCTACTGTATGTTATATGCTTATTTCTGATACGAATACGGTTTTTGCTATATCTGCGTCCTGAGCTATTCGAAAAGAAAAAATACAACGTCTATTGCTTTCTGTTTCAGTGAGCATGCCGCCTATTCGCTACGTCAACAGCAGTACCGTCCTCGAAAACCGTGGCGCCACCGCGGCAGAATCAGGGGCCGGGGGTGGTGGCGGGGCGTTGATGGAGCTGAAGAGTCTGGCGCGTACGGCGACGGATCGACTCCGCCCGCCGCCCTTCACCCGCGGCAGCTCGGATCCGGCGCTGAAGAAGCGAAGCAGCAGCACCAGCAGCGACAACACGCGCGCCAGAAACGACGAACCGCTGACGCTGACCAGTGAAAAGGATCTGGAAAAGGTCCGTACGTATATGTCACGTACTCTATAGTACGTACGTAGTTTTTAATAAGAGCATTGTATAATAGGGCAAACGATATGGATAAAAAACTATTGTAGGCAAAACTGTATGGGTGTCATGGGTTTGACCCGGTGTAGGCAAATACCGTATTTACCAGTGCATAACCACCCCAATGCATGGCCCCACACCCTATGCATAGCCCCATTATAAGACCTCTCATTTTGTACCCCACGACCTCTCACCCCACGACCGGTAAATACGGTAGGTACGTACATGTAGCGTACGTAGGTAGGTAGCTACTTACAATACGTGGCCTGCTATATTCTTCCGTGCTTACGTACTCTTAGTACATTCCCTGAATATCAAAAACAAAACACTACATTCGACTTGACCTCAATCGCCGGTTCACAAGTTATTCCTTGCCAATGTTTTGCAGTCCTTGAGTCTGATGGCCAGTGACATGGACGTGAGCGCGGGTCAGGTGACAGCCACAACAGACGAAGAGGAGGTTGAGGAGGTTGAGGAGGAGGACAGCTTCATCGACGTCCACAAACGCGCTCCCTCGCCCCAACCCCCCGTCGTCCCAACCGTCAGCATCACGGCAGCCACTTCCGAAAGCAGTGTGAAGAAAGCCGCCGGTCGGAAACAGACGCCCTTTCATCCGACGCCCTCCACCAGCAGCATGCAGGATATGGTGGAGCAACAGGCTGCACCGGCGACGGGCAAACCTGCGGGTCTGGCGTCGGAGGAACGAAGCACTGGAGGCTCGAAAAGGTACTATATGAAGTGGTATGTATCAGGGTTTTGTGACTCTACAGGGTCGCAAAATGAGTTTGGCAAACCATACGTACTGTATGTACGTTATAAGCTATGCTGTATGTTATGTACTGTATGTACTTGTAGTTTACCTTGCTCCTTGGTTCTTAACCCCCTCCATAATCTCAGATGGCCGCCTGGCCACATGCATACGTAGGGTACAACCCTTGCGGCGACCCTGCGACCTTGACTGTTCATAATATTTGTGAGTTGGTCGCGACCACCCCATGGCTTTGGGCGGCAAACGCCGGAGGGTGGCCACAAGTGGATGTTGCGGCCAGGCGGCCATCTCAGATTACGGGGGGGGGGGGGGGGGGGGGGGGGTTACCTAACAATGTGCTCCAATCAATAAGACCTGCGGCTATGCGGCATGTGTTTCAGGTCTGAGCGATCTGACGAGCGATCCGTGAGTTTGCGTTCCTCAGTGCGCAGAGCTGGTGGGAGTTACAAGAAGGAGAAGATGCCGGTGAGCGTGGGGATTCTGTCGGTGGTCTTCTTCATCTGCGGCGGCGCAGTCCTCTTCTCCATCTGGGAAGACTGGCAACTGTTCGACGGAGCTTACTACTCCTTCATCACACTCAGGTACTGTGTAATATGTAGTTGTATGTACACTACTGTAGTTCTAGGAACTGAAATGAGATCAGCTGCTTTACGTATACCGTACCTTATGACATCATCATTACAGTACAATATTATACTGTACATACGTACCGGTACATAGTAGGGTACAGTGGGGGGGGGGGGGGGGGGGGGGGGGTAAATCCGGCGATGGGAAAATCCGGCTGCCTAAGTTTCAGAACTGCATGTCTCAGCAACCATAACGGACCGATTGATACAAATTTTATCCAATCGATTCCTACTGCCTCTTTCAAGTGAGCAACTTGGTTCATCAAATTGCTGAGAAACAGCAAGTTCAGAGCAAAGGTGGTCGGGTTTATCCCACCCTACGGTATCCTACAGGCTGATTTGATTACTCCTGCACTGCACGTACGTACTGTACATATATTTTTTAGCACCATCGGTTTTGGCGACATTGTTCCCGGTCGATCTCTCAAAGAAGGTTCCAATGAAAAACTGATCATCTGCTCCCTGTATCTTCTATTCGGCATGGCTCTGATCGCCATGTGTTTCAAGTTGATGCAAGATGACGTGGTGCAGAAAGCGAGGTGGTTGGGTCAGAAGTTCGGTATTCTGGTGAAAGAGGAATCTAGCGAGGAGGAATCTGAAGAGGAAGAAGAGGAGGAAGAGGAAGAGGAGGAAGAAGATGAAGAATTGGCAGTGGAGGAAGATGAAGAAGATGGGGTTGATGTGCCAGATCAGGAGCAGAAGGGAGATGAGACGATGACGGCTGCTGGAGAGCAGATGACAGCTGGTCCTTCGGAGTTGCAGAAGATGGAGGAGGGGAGGAATAAGGAACTGAAGGCGTGATCTATTGGTTGATGACAGTCATAATCCTTCAATTTACCTGGCGTACTACTTAAACTACCTGCAGGCGCAGGCTGGAGGATGATGGGCCGCTGGGAGTACGTTTGGCGGCTTGGTGTTTGATGAACTACTATCGCAACTGGCATAGGCCATTAGGCCAATGCTTGCACACTTGCACGTTTGATGGCGGTTTCCAGTCTACAAACTGTGCTTCCATTGCACTTTTGCGCTCATACATCTACACACACAAATTTTACTGTACATGCATGAGAGAGTTCAGTAGCAGAAGCAGTGTACATACAGTAGAACAAGCATAGCATAGTATGTAGTGAGAGATGAGTGACCTACGTACGAGCACAGCACCGCAGCGAGCACATGAGGAGTAAAAGAAAGACAGAGCACCGTATACAGTATGTAATCATGATCTAGTAGTGTGAGCGTTTTTCCGCGACGTATTCTGTCATCATGGCTGCTTTGTCATCCCTTCTCCCCCATCCACCACCATCATTCCATGCTGAAGAACCAGAGCGACGAAAACCCCGAAAATGCTGATGAAAAGACTACCGGTTCCTATTCCTCGCATCGCGCCATTGCAGCCATCTTCCTCACAGCAGCAGTACAGGTCGCCTCCCAAAAGTTGGCCAGAGATCCACGAATATATACTGTAACATGAACTTTTCCTATGTTCAGGGCCAATATCTTGCAGGAAGTTTAGTTCACATTCAAATTATAATAATTAAGAATTATAAAAGTTTTGCAAGCTCCTTAAGGGACTCCTTCCAAATAGTGGGGAGGAATTCACCCTTTTTCGCCCCCTAAAAAGCTTTTTCAGGGCGTAATTTGGGGACGAAACTACCTGATTTCAGGGGGCGAAAATCATCCTTCGTGTCCTGATTTCAGGGGCGAAAATGAGCCCAACCACTAATTCACGGCTTTTCGCCCCCTAATTCACTCTGGCTCGTTCCTTCCTCCCTCCCTTTCATTACGCAAGGGAACTGGCCGCGTCTTCTCGCTCTGTCTTATCTGACCAGTGAGGTGAGCAGCAATAAAAAGTTTTCGCCCTTCCCTCCCGTTGTGCCGTGCCCGTCCTCTCAGCTTTTGTTCCCAGCAGGCCAAGCCTCTTCTCTCGCTTCTCCCTTGCCCACATGCAAGCAATATACGTAGGTACATACTGTAGCAATATGCCAACCGCCGCGCACAAACAACAAATCACTTTTGACAGGTTTGTTCGACTGCGAGAGTTTGCTTGCATAATGGGATGGGCAAAGGGAGGTGTCCATTACAGAAACCCTAATTCACGATGCCTTTTTCGCCCCCTAAATCTTTCTTTTCCTACCACTAATTCACGGTTTTTACCCGAATTCAGGTACCGTATTTCAGGGTAACTAGGGGGCGAAAAAGGGTGAATTCCGCCCCCCTATTCTGAAGGACTCCCTAAGGTCTCACGCTATAGTTTCGGAGCCAACTTTGAGGCTTCGTCGTAGCCGTTGTACGCAAGATAAAAGTGATCCGTCGTAATGTGAATAAAGTATCATTCTTCCTCTACGCGTACACCAAACGGCAGCGCCAAAGCTCTTGTATTCGGCGCAGTACGACACGCCGAAGAACACCATAAAAACCATGCGATTTGGGTGTTCCGAAGGAACCACTGGGTATTTTTCAACATGCGGCACACCATTCAACGCGTCTTGACGAGAGGAATCGATCGGTACCTGCGGCGCCTCTCTACGTTGCCTCTACGCAAAGTTATCCAAGAAAAACGTGTTTGAAAAAGTTATCGTTTCAATCAAGAATAGCGCCACGGAGAGGCCGTTTCAAGAGGCGCTCTATGGCGCGTCAAAGAGATCGCGTAACAAGCTTTCGATCGATATCTTGATCTCCTCTCAACTCGCTTTCGTTGGCTCAGGAGAGCCTGGACCGAATTTATCAAGAAGTCCATGCATAGACAGTTGTCCCTGCATAGTACGAAGACGAGCGCAGAGAGCGCGACTGGAACGGAAACAGCGAACGGAAAACAAGCAGACGGATGATCGTATGGTGTCAGGAAGTGAAAACAGCTGGAATTCTATCACCAGATACTTCAGTAGTAAGTAGTACAGGAGTCCACGGCTCAGAGATCTATAGTGTGAGACCTTAATTAACATTCGTTGACACTCCCAATCCCCCTTCCTCGGTACAGATACGTTCTTTATCTTTTCTTTTCTCTCTTCAGAAAGATGGAACTCCCCAACTGATATCTAAATACTATATTACTAAACGTGAATGGATGGGATAATAGCCAATCTTTGGGAGTCGACCTGTAGGTAAACTTGGTCATCGACTTGTACGGGACATTCGCGTACTCTCCCCCGACAGAGAAGTTCGCATCTCGCGGCACTTCGAACTCGCAGCAGTGCTCATCGCACTCAGTGGTGCTCAGATTGAAGAACGGCGCGCGCCTCAGCTGTGCCATGAACGTGTGGCAGGACTCGGAGTGGCAGGACTTGTGGCTGCGAGGCTCTTCGTCTTTGTGACTCCTAAGGCCCCTTGCACACGCTGATGTCTACGTAGTGACTTTGCGGGCCCATGTGGATTGGAAACAATTATTTATTTACAAACAATTGTAATATACATACAGTACCCGTTGGGTCGCGAAAAATGCACCGCTGATAGATAGCAAATTATTTCGCGTTTTTAGCGCTCAACCTAGTTTCCACCTACATACTTTAAATACTGTATTATATTGTACTTTTTATAACTCTCTACCACCCCCGCAAATCTCATGAAGTACCAGCGTGTGAGAGAGGCCTTTAAGAATGCCGGTTTTCTCGATACAGCTTTTCGTTCCGTAGCGACATTTCACCAAAGGAAAGAGGTCCAGGTCCTGGTCGAACGCATCTCGCTCATCCGCTGCCTCGTAGCACTTCTTCACCTTCGGAGGGCCGTTGCAGCCATCGCGGTCGCAGCAGCAGAACTCGATCTTCCTCTTCGGATCGCGCAGGTAGTCCCACGGCCAATACTTCCATTCCCGCGGCGTATTGTTCGCGTAGAACGAGAAGCAGTCCTGGTGGCTTGCGTTGGTCAAGGCCACATTCCTCGCGAACTTGCCCAGGTCTTGCCAAGCATCGCGGAACAAGTCCTCACAGCTGTGCGGGAAGCACATGGAGGTGACGTTTTTGCCGCCCTTCTTCAGTGGGATGGTTTGCTTGACGCAGGACATTGAGGGCATTCCATATCCGGGTCCGGAGCAGCCCCTGAGCCTGTGCTCTTCACCGCATTCGCCCTGGTAGCAGTCGATGGCGCAGAGAGACGGGGAGATGAAGAAGAAAAAGAAGAAGACGGCAGGGAGCGAGGGCAGAAAAAACATCGACGGAGATGGCTTCTGCATGATGGTGGTGGTCCTTGACGGCGAAACTGGCTGACGGCGGGTGGGCAATGAAAGCAAAGAGAAAAGTGGAAGACGACCGAGCGCTGGAAAGGAAAGAAAGCAGAATGGATTCGGTTTGTGCTGGTTATACACTCTATAGTGCTGGTTTATGAAAAAAGAAGGCCGCGGTGGAGACTTCCGTTCGACGGCGAATGCCGGAACCAAGCCCAAGAGTGAGGAAGCAGTGGTATGAGCGCAGATACTGTGTGTACATCTAGGTTCGACCTGAACTCGAACACGAACTCGAAAAAACCCTAATTTTTTGGTGAACCTGAACTCGAACTCTAATTGAAATGCTGAACCTGAACTCGAACTTGAACTCGAATTATCTAAAATTTTGAACCTATATTATACTAGTACATACATACACGTCCACGAACCAGTAGCTGAGATAGGCCACGAAAAAAAGCATATGGACAAGGGCAGTACAACGTACAACGATAAAGAGATTGATAAAGTACAGTACGTGGTATCGGTATCACTATCACACAGAACACGCGAACACGGTACTGTAGATTGACACGGTTGCGTATTCGCCTTGCCCCATAAGAGGAGGTGCCGTTTTCGCCCTCCTCGCCGATTTTTGAGCTGCAGTTAGCAAACGCGTAAATAAAGCCGAAGCAATTACTTTTCAAAAAATATACCAGATTGCACAAAGTAACTGCTTCGGCTTTATTTGCGCGTTTGCTACTGTAACTGCAGCTCAAAAATCGGCGAGGAGGAAAAACGGCACCTTCTCTTATGGGGCAAGGCGAATACGTACTGCTCTCTTTGGTACTACATACACGACATTTGAGAAATATGGTCAAGATAGGCTAGAACTCACAGGTGTAGGCCTATATACTCAGTTGAAGCTTGACTGATTCAGTTATTCTGTCACATCATGTTGCCGACCTGGAGAGCCGAGATGAAGAGATGAACGACGGCGATACCGGTGATGAGGAAGAAGGTCTTCTGCAGGTGGTTGCGGCCGAATCGTTCGAATATTCCAACTTGCATTGGAGTTGCTGCATTGCAGTAATTGCCTGTGCAGCAGCACTGACTGTGTCCATCAGGTACCGTATTTTTGGGTGTATATCCCCCATTGTACGCTAAAACACCCCCGTTACCCTAAAACACATACTTTTGACCTCAAAAACCTGTCTGTACACACCTCTCACAAGCAAAAATTTTGTCCCGTGTACGTACAGCATATCCCCCGTGTATATCCCCCAGTGTATAACGTGTATAACACCCCATCAGACCTCTCGATTTTTGTATAGCCTCTTTTGTAAAGCCCCGGCTATACACCCAAAAATACGGTAATATGCAGCACCAGTCATTACTCCCACCCGTGCATTTGTCGGCGCCGGCGGCCTGGCTTGCCAGCTTGTACTCGCTTGGGCACTCCAGACAAGCCTTAGTCACTGTTCCCTCATCGGTGGTCTTCCCGCAGCCGGTTGTTTCGCAAAAAACTTTCTCTGCAGAACGAGCGGGAGGAAACTGTTGATAGCATTGGCTAAAGGCAGTAGCCTGTTGTACTTGAACCAGCCACACGGTACTGTCTGTTATCGCACATCTACGTAACGATAGTTGCTAATTGAAACAATTATCACATGCCAGGCCGTGGTTTTGTGTGGAAAGTTTTTTGCCTTGTGTTTTTTATGTGTCTAGGATTGTATACGTAGTAGTGTTCACTGTAGCAAAAAATATGTACGTACACAAAGGAAGTTCAAATCGTCCACTTTTTTCACATTATCCTTAAGAGGAAAAGTTTATGATTTTGAGGCTCGGAGTCACCACGAAAGCGAAACGCCAGCTCAAGAAATGTGCGGTAACAGCTGTGTAGTCAGGAAGCAGAGAACCACTGCAGCAGACTTGGCCATCGCAGTAGGGACAGGTCGACAGGAAGGTAAAAACGATCGATCACCGAGTCAAACAAAAAGCAAGAATGGAGAAATTTCGCATGATTGCAGTTAGGGTTTCGGGTACGGCCGTTCTTCTTCCTGTTTCCGGTCCGGAAATCATGGCGTGGAATCGGAGATGACTGTCGTCATTGCAAGGCAAGCAAAAGCAATGTCGAACTGAATTTTACGAGCACGAGCCTGAATTGTAATGTAAAGATCGCAGGGGTATGCCTACGACTACGTACGTCATGGGAAGGAAAATTATCAAATCAGCGTGTCTTGTCTTCGTCAAAATAATACTGAAGCCTGGATTTTTTCTCTTACGGCCCTTCCAAAAAGAAATGAGCTATTTTTTTCAAATTTTGTATAGGCCTACCTACACAGGAATTTACTTGCCGCAGTCCGTAGTTGAATCTCCATCGATTGTCCATCTTCTGGAGACGTATGTATTTATTTATAACCAGTGGCCCGTTACAGCTTTGCAGTAAAACCTTTTGCAAATTTGGCAACCCTTTTGCAGATCTGGCAACCCTGTTGTTGTATCTAATCTGGCAACCATTTTGGACAGTTGGCAAAAAGTTGCACATCTGACAACCCTTTCACAGAGTTGGCAACCCTATCGCATCGCAGAGCTGGCAACCCTTTTTTGCGCATTAGCAATCTGGCAGCCCTTTTGCAGACCTGGCAACCCTTTGGCACATCTCCCGCTTGTGCACTTACGGGCGAGCCATTTGCAAACACTGGCTGGAAAAAATGCGGAATTTAGTTTCTGTGTACTCTTAGTACTAAAATATCGATTATCGATCGATTATTGGCGATCGGCTGATCAGATCAATAGTCGAAGGGCTTCGATTTGCTTTTTCTGTTGCAAAGTTTGATTATTTTACCCGGTCGTGTGGAAGACGAAGAAAAGTAACTGCAGCCTGTAGCTCTTAGCACTAAAATATCGATTATCGATCGATTATTAGTGATCGGATGATCATATCACAAATCGAAGGCCTTTCTGACGCCCTCGAGGGCATAAGCTCTTTGAAGAGCCCTGGATGGACGCTGTAGCTGCAAAATTGAGTGAGTGTGAGCGAATCTGCGCGCTTTTAGTACTAAAATATCGGTTATCGATCGATTATTGGTGATCGGCTGATCAGATCAAAAATCGAAGGCCTTCCTGGCGCCCTTGGGCTTATAAGCTTTCGAATGAGCCATTACTCGACGCTGTAGCTGCAAAACTGAGCGAGTTTATCGCATCACAGACACACACACACATCAGCCCTATTTGTTAGTAGATGTTATGTACGTACGTATTTATTTAGCTACACACGTCATGGTCACTCACAGTCATAGAGAGAGCATTATACCTATACCTTCATAATTCATACATCTTGTTCTAATTTATTTGTCTACGGGGGTTTGTTTTATTCTAAATTTTAGTCCGCGGTTCTGACATGCCCCTAACCGATGAACGTAGTATACTTAGGCACAGGGTGAGTTTCTTTCTTCATCGTGATCATTAGCCAACCGAGTATGACTAAGAACACCGTCGTCAGTTTGTGTCTGTTTCGTCCTAACTTTCCAGCTTCCGCCCCGTTGCACAGATCGTATACGCAGCAGCATATGGTGGCATGTGAGCCTGACTTGCGAGGGCCGCTGACGCCGTATCGCTCGAGGATCTCGGTATCGGCGGGGTAGGTGGCACAGCTCTCCTCGTTAAAGGGGGCCTATCATAAATATCCCAAAGGAATCAACGCGACACGATTCTTAGATGCCATTTTACAGAAATTGCAGTTGACTTAGAAGTTTCCTTCAACAACTTGGGAGTTTCCTTCATTTATTATTCATTTCATTTATTCATTCATTTCCTTCATTTATTTTTTTTAGTTTCCTTCATTTCACTTGGAAGTTTCCTTCATTTATAGGTCCATATTCAATAATTACATACGTACCAGTAGGTCCATTTGAAAATTTAAGACCTAACTTTTTAACGATTGAACTTTCAGAGATTTAGACTAAATAAATCGTTCTTTTCGAAATTTTACACATTCTTCCCGATGTTTGCTTGACATGTACAATATTCTCTGCTAAATACTGATATCTGCCTTGGTACTGGACAATTTTTAAGATAGGGCCCCTTTAATGTTGGATTGTTTGTAGTTGCCGCTATCCCTCGCTCTGTTGAGGAGCTCGTGCTTCATTCTGCTACAGCTTCCGTCACGTTGCGCCAAACACGCCCTGCCATACTCGATGTCCTCCGTTTCCGTCTCGCTTCGAATCTTCACGCATCCACGACTCGCAGTACAGTTTGTGATGTTATAGCCTTCTGTGTCTTCCAGAGTCATGTACTGTTCACTGACACCATTGAAGCACAGGAAAAAGGGACCGACTCCGGCTCCGGCTCTAGGCGCTCATTCAGTCCGATGCATGGACAGTTTCAACATGGCGACCTCTTGTCTTGAATATTAGCACGAGATTTTGACATGGTCCAACCGTGTTACAGCGGTCGAAATTGTGACGACATCTTGAATTCGGTTGGACCGATGGAAATCCCGCTGTGGTCGATGTTTTTGAAGCGGTCGATGCATTGGATTATCAGAGCCTAACCGAATTCAAGATGTCTGAAAATGTGGACCGCTGTAACACACATGGTTGGACCATACACCATACCAAAATCACGTACTAAAATTCAAGAGGTCCATATTTTGAAAAGGTCGATGCATCGGGCTGAATCAACGCCTACGTACTTTCGCGTTGGAGAGAAGGGAAAAGACCGGATCCTGCTCTAATCCCGCGCTGGAGAGAGATATCAGCTGGATGAACATGGCGCCACTGCAGATAAACGACAGGAGAAAGGAGAGAAAATTCATTTTCGCTGCACGAAAGGGGCAAAACCGTACGTAGAATCCCCCGACCGACTGGCAAGTTTACAAAAGAAGAAATGAAAGGCACGTCTTGCGGGCTGGTGTCCCCAAGCATTTGCTGGAATACGTACGC